>JBAKBP010024319.1:0-35394 GCA_037953745.1 Lithodes maja
GTTTATTGGACTGGTTGAGTATTGGACCACATATATGTATACCATACTCTCATGATTGATGTGTGTGTGTGTGTGTGTGTGTGTGTGTGTGTGTGTGTGTGTGTGTGTGTGTTATAAAGGCAATGAGTTGAGCGTGTGTGTATGTTATTCACTTGCTTGTTCGTCAAGGGGAATCCACGCAATGCGAGCTAAGCTCATTATTATCGCGCCTCCTTAACTGGGAATGTATTGCGTGAAATGCATGTTAAGTGTTTATGTATCGTTGGAATGGCTGTGGATGTGTGTGTAGTCTGTATTTTAGCCAATTGGCGATATCTGGAAACGAAGGCTTAGTGTTAATTTGTACGGTACCAGTCTCACCCGAAGGCTTTAGGTTGACCAGTAGCTTAGGTTGACCAGTACGATACCCATCTCACCTTGTAACCGATCACCAACCCCAGATGGGACGTCACAACTTCGTCCACTTATACCAGGTTCCTATTTATACTGCTAGGTGAACAGAAGCTACACCGTTAGGAGACTTGCCCAAATGTCTCTTCCCCGCCCGGCTCTCGAACCCGGGACCTTCTGGTTGTGAGCCAGACGCGCTATCAGTTACGCCACGGGGTGGTGTGTACGTGTGTGCGTGTTAGAAAGAAAGAAAGCATGTGTGTGTGTGCGTGTGTGTGTTTTATGAAGGCAATGAGTTGAGCGTGTGTGTATGTGTACGTGTGTGTATGTATGTATGTATGTGTGTGTTAAATTAACCCCAGTAGCGCCACAAAGGACAGGTGACTTTAACCCTTTTGCTGTGGGTGACGTTCTGGAATGTTTTGGCAAGTTACAGCAATTTCCAGGCTTTAAAAGCCTGTAAAAAACTTAAAAATCGAGTGTCAGTGGGCGAGAGCGTGAGGGGCCCACCTCCGACCGTCAGAGCACCGAGCGGCTCACTGAGCTAGGCTGTGTCTCGCGCGGGTCTCTCTCTGTCTCTCTCACCAGTGTAGCCAAGCGAGCGAGTGTTACATAATAGCGTGGTTCCCGCGTTTCACTGGGACCACTGCGGGTGAACCAGACCACGTACAGGGTCCGGTCTGGTGTCATTTTGAAGCTATTTTCGTCTAGTTTTCGGCAGAATACACTTCATTTAATGCAGATGCTTGATTTATCATTCAGGAGTGCCTGAATATGCCCTAAATAGCCCAAAAATAGCCGCAGCCAAAGGGTTAAAGGTGACAAAACAGAGTTACCGGAGGAAGTTACTTAAAGAACATACTCAGAAGACATTATATTATTATACTAGCGGGATACCTGGCGTTGCCCGGGTAATCACCATAATCACCATCACTACTACCACCACTACTACTACCATAATCACTATCATCAATCACTACTACCACAATCATCACAATACTACTAATATCATAATCACCGGCCTCGACCTCCCTGTGCCTCATTAAACGGCGACCTCGATTTCGGCCGCTAAATTACCTCCGATTTTGGATCTGACCTCATTCGTACCCCCATTTTGGGGGGCTGCGAACAACTTTCATTCCATACACCTTTTCGATCGGAGGCCTCCTTCTGCCCCAAACGGCCATTTTGTTCGCATTTTTTTCGCTCCCGTATACTACATAAGTTCTGCCGAAAATTTGATTAAACAAAAGTGTCTCTGATTTCCACTAAACTCGCCTAAAACCATCTCCAAAGCCTGGGCTTTCCAACGGTGCCCCACACTCCCACCTGGCATCAAAACTGTGGGAGGAGTTTAGTAACAAAGGTCGGGTAGGTCGGGTAACTGACAGACAGACAGACAAACATTGACCTTTATTTATTATAAGATATATATATATATTAATTCCAATGCTCTATTGGGCTGGTTTGCAGCTGTTGCACATTGCTCTGAGGCCTTAAAGTTTTCTGATATTAGAAGTTTTCAGATGAGAGATAGAGAGAGCGAGAGTTGTAGATAGGGTGTAAGAGGTAAGAGAGATCGGAGAAAGGATGAGAGGGATGGGTAAATGGAAAAAAAAAAATATATATATATATATAAACTGTATATACAGTATATAAGAAAACGAGAGACTGGATGAAAGGGAAGTGTAGACTGTACTAGGAGGCTGAGAAGAGTAAAAAACGGTGTCACACGAGCGATTTTTCCGCCAATTTTGTATGGGAATCTCTAGTCTGGCAGCTTCAAAATGTAAGATACATAGGAATTAACAACCTAACATAATCTACCTTTGATTTAGTTTCCGATTACAATGCGATAAAGCCTAAAACAAGTAAGAGGAAAAAACTTGTCCATCGAAAATTGCCAGAAAATTCGATTGTGTGACACCATCTTAAGGGAGAATAAAGTAAGTGGTTGAAATAAAGTAAATGGATATATTTGCACTAAGAAATTAGCAAGAGCTCACGAACATTTGTCAGTAGCTGTACATGCTCACACACAATCGTTAACCCTTAACTGGCGGCACCCGGCTATTGTCGAGTTAAATAAATGTGGCCTATGTGGCGGGTCACGGCTATTGTCGAGTGCAATTTTGAGCACGTAATGTGCTCTGAGAGAGAGCGGAGCAGTGGGAGGAGCGTAGGTTACCTCATGACCGCTCACCACGGTGGCCGTGGAGCTACTGAACTGTACTCCTTTGTACTCCACCCTCTCTCACTCGTTTCACACGTAATAATGTAAGAAAATTATCGTATTTTACCGATTTTGCCCTTCGGTTGAACGATCGTTGCAAGACAACCAGTGATCGTAGAAGGATGGTTCTGGTGTCATTGGAAAGCTGAATTAACGCCCTTTCAGGGATGCATACTTGTATTACGCTCTGGCTCTTGTTTATGCATGAAAATGAGCACGGAAACAAGCTCGTTTACGGTAAAACCCCCCGCTGGGCGGCACATCAAATATACTCCTCCACCCGCTCTTAAAAGGTGTTAAAGCAGAGCAGATAAATTGCAGTGTCGCATACACATTTTTAATACAACTAAGGGGTTTAGTCATAAAACGTATTATAACAATATATTAATAACAACATATATCAGTCTTGAAAGTGAAATAAATAAATATAGAATGAATGAGTGTGTGTGTGTGTGAGAGAGAGAGAGATATAGATAGATAGAGAGAAAGAGAGATTTACCTATTTAGAACAGGGTATACCTGTACTAATCAAATACTTCAAGCATTACATAATATGAACGTTCAATCTGTAGACAAGATTGCCAGATGTCACCAGATTCGTCAATTATCGTAATAAAATGTGAACAAGACTAAGAAGGGTGTCAGTTTCTAAATTATTTGTCGATTTTTCCTGAAGTTAATAGTCTTATGACAAGCGGTTTTAATCTTATATATTCTTCATATATATGATAATAATCTCATATATACTTTAGCTCACTACTATATTGCATATTAAAAATAAGAGAGCAGGACAAAATATTGTGTTGTGAAATAAATCCATTATTGAATGGTAAATACGGATTACAAAAAATTAATATTATATAAGTTACCTTCTGTTGTATGCTAATGATATATTTATAATAGTGGTATCTAAATTAAACAACGCTTTTATGATTAAATTGACATTTCATTTAGTTACATATTTTTCTCTAAACAGGACTGCCGGACTTGAGAAGCAGCTCATTTTTTATAGAGGTTGTTGATAGGAGTATGATTAGTAAATCAAGATATCTTCATTATTTCATATCTATTTTTTAAACAATTTAATAACGAGCAATTTCAACAACTGAATGATGTTCCATGGAGAAATCCGAACCCCCTGGTATAAAATATGTCACATACAATACACTATTAACTTAAATATTATAAAGTGAACACAGACAAAATAAAAACAATATGAGATAAAACACTAAGCAAGAGAGGAGACTGCCTGCCAAGACAGCTGAGTTCTGGAGCCTATCAACCAATCAGGGGCTGATATCCTAACTTACCATTTCCGTAGTGACTTACCCTGGTGTTAAGGGGAGGTTTTTAGTTTGGTCTCTAGATATCCATCAAGCTTAAGATTACACCCCCTTGAGCCCCTTTCAAGATAAATTTGTACATTTTCCGGTAGAAAAATGTACCGGCTGAAAGCCGGTTCCTCTTAAATTACAGGCTCGCTATCGCTCGCCAGGATCAAATCGACACCTAAATTGCACGAAAGGTCTTAAAATTGACAGACATGGGTTGAAAGTTCTTAAAAACATCAAACTAATGGGGCGAACGTCTTAAAATTAGAAAAACAATGGGGCTAAACATGAGGGAGAAAGGAGTCAAGAAAAAACTCCCTCAAGTGGAAATCTCCCCTTAAGGAAGCCACTGCATGTTTAAAATATGCATGGCTTGTGATTGGCTAAGGCGAGTGAGACGTAAGCCGAGACTCATTCAGTTTACAAATCTTGCTTATGCCCCTTTCCCACATGTGCGATTTCTTACGATTTTCACCGGCGACACCCATATTCGTGACATGTCGGACAACAAACGTACCCTCGCATAATAATCGTATGCTTCGGCCAGCCTCGCGTGGACCCTCGCGGGTCGTCGCAAATGTTCGGTTTGTTCAAAATTTGGGACGATGACTCACGAGGGTTCATTGCACTCGCAAGCATCGTCGAACATTGCAGAATGATCCGAGAGGCCCTCGGGGATCATCGACGACATCGGCGAGACATCGCGGAGGGTTTCTCAAAACAAAAAAAATTGCAACGCTGCATGGCAGCTCGCCGATGCTCTCAGATGGTCTGAGAACATCAACGATGCACAAGAGTCATCGGCGGTTTCCTCGTCGATTAGTTGTCGACGTGCGCACAAGTACTCGCCGAGAGTATACCCGCCAGGGGTATGCTCCGCACGAGGCATGCGAAGGGCCTTGCGATGTCGCGGAATGCTCAAGACACACCTGCTGAGGCCAAAGAGCACCTTCGGCGAGGTGGGTAAAAAAAATTGATTAGTGAACCTGTCAACCCTTTTTCTATGCACCTCTCGTGGGGGGTTCACCTGTTTTTTGTTTTCTCTTTCTCTGGTTTGTATCCATTCAGCCAACTGGTTTAAGACATTTATCCCCATCCAAGTATCGATATCTTCCTGGCAAGCGATAGCGAACCAGCATTATATCCCCCTGAGTGCCAGGTCTGTATATAATTATACGGACTAGGGTCTTGTCACGCCCAGTGCCAGGTCCGTATATATACGGACTCGCCGAACAAAAATCGTAGCAGCGAAACGACTGCACCTATGGCTTTCATATTTCTACCACATGTACCTTACCCTTCTGGCTTCTTGCCACCACCAACACGACTCCCTCCCCCCACCCACTCGCTGACTATCGGTCGTCTCACAAGGAAAAAAAAGGAAAATCTGTGGCGGCGAAACGATTGCACCAATCGGTTCCATATTTGTGTGACAAGTCCCTTACCTTTCTGCCTTCCCTCCACCACACCCCCAACCGCCTCCCACCACCCACTTCCAGCGTATCCGTACGAAGAAAAGGAAAACAAGGACAAATCCGTGGTGGCGAAACTACCTCACCAATCGGCTTCATATTTGTAACACGAGTCAATTACGCTTCTACCTTCCCCCCACCATCTAATGGAGAAAACTAAAAAAGGCGAGGTGGGATAAATTTGTAAGCCTCAACGCAAACATTGAGCCCACCTCGCTGTTTTTTGTTTTATCTTCCTCTCCCTCTCTCCTCGTTTTTTTTGTGTTTTCTATTTTTCTCCCTCTCTCTTTGCCTTGTATCCGTTCGGCCCCGTTCAGCCTACTGTTTTAAGACGTTTACCCCCATCCAGGTTTCAATATTTTCCTGGTGAGCGGTAGCGAGCCAACATATATATTTTTTGTTTTGAGAGCAAGCTAAATTTGTACATTATTTGATAGAAAAATTTCTCCGGCAAAGCCGGACATTGCCAATCTCCGAATTGGGGAGATGGGTCGTTTTTCTGGTCCCCTTTCTTTCTCATGGTTAACCCCATTAGTTTTCATATTTTATGACGTTCGGCCCATTAGTTTGGCGATTTGTACATTTTCGACGAGTTGGGTTGGGTAGGCTATGAGGGGGGATCTGCTTGGTGTGGGCCAATCGGCGCTCTGCAGACCCCGTAATCTTGTGTCGATCTCTGACCGTTTTGGTGAGGTCAGTCCTCAAGGCATTAGTGATTTGGGTCTATAATTAGGCCTCGTAATTGGGGTTGGGTGTGACAGGGATCTGCCTTGTGTGGGCCGATCGGCTTTCTGCAGACTCCCGTTTTCTGATGTTCTTATGTTTTTGCCATGAAATATATGCAAAAAGTTTTCGAATAATCTCGCCGAGGTATTCGCCGAACCATCTCTTAATTCGCCGAAGACGACGTCGCAGAAGGATTATGCAGCTTAGGAAGGATCTGTGGGAATTATTTGGGTAAATACTCTCTCAATTATCCATCTGACTTCCAAATAGCCTTCCTAATCTGAAAAGAAATGTCTAATAATAGCCAGAAAAACAAAATGCGTCAACGTATCAACCATCTACCACTTGTCACTTTTAAATATATTTTCTGCAATAAAATGCGGATCACGAGGATTATTCGATGTCCTTATGAGAAAATGCGAAAACGAAGATACGCAACATATACCTCTTTGCTCATTCGTATTGTTTGCTAAGTTAACATAGTGATTTTCGTTATAATATTTCTAACCAACAAACAATCAAAGGGTATGGAGGCCATGCTGATACTTCTTGTCGTATACCCCATGTATTTCCCATATAGTTTTGTGCAATATGAATTGTGTGTTCTTAGCATGCTGATAAATATTATATACTGTATTGTAAGTTGCTATCCCTCCTCCTCTGCCCAGATATTCATAACCTTGACACGTAGGTAATAACTGTACCTGTCAAACATACCCTAGTTAATGTTCCTTGTTTCCGCTAAGTCTCTTAAGGCCGCGTCATACAGCCGAACGTACTAGGACAAAGTCCCGAATAGGATGACTTGGCACATTTTTACCGAATTATGCCGAGACCCTCTCGATTGGTGAGGCCTACGAACATGGCCCGAACGAGTTAAGAATAATATACGATAGTCAAGAACGACCTACGACAAACTCCCGAACAACTACCGAACAAGAACCGAACATAAACTCATTATGCAAAGAATGAGTTACGAACATACCCGAATCATCAGACACAGTTCCGAATGACATTGGAATTATTTACGATAATGAACCGAACTTGACCGAACTAAAACCGATGAGATGCCGACAAACAACCGATTGAGAAGAACAACATTAGAACAACATCAGACTGCTTTACGAACATTCGTACTGTAGCAAGAACATTTGTACCTGCCCTATATAAAAGAAATTGATTGGCTCACACCCCACCAGTCTCAACCCAGCGATCGACACGGCAACATGGCAGCACCCCCTGATGACCTGTGCGATGATTTAGAGAGGGCCATACACTTCCAGGAGCTTGTCGTTGCCACCCTCAATCATCAGCTGATGTGCCACACCCTCTTGAAATTAAAGCGGGCCCACCGTGTACGTGCCAGGACACCACGAAGCTGCAGTGTCAAGCCATTGTATAGACAGAGATTATCCTACGGACACTACCACCAATTGATGAAGACGCTAATGGCAATCGACAAGCCCACCTACAAGTACTATCTCCGTATGGACGAGGAGCTCTACAATGAGATCGTAAGCCGTGTGACACCCCGGATCAAGAAGGAGGAAACCAATTGGAAGAAGACCCGGGAGCCTGGTTTGCGAGTTGCCATGACTCTACGTTTCTTGGCAACGGGCGAGGCATACAAGAGTATGGCATTCAATTTTCTTGTTGGTGCCAACACAATTTCCCTGGTGGTACGTGAGATGTGCGAGGCCATAATTCAAGAGTACATGGAGGAGGTAATTGTCTGCCCATCAACACCGGAAGGCTGGAAGGAGGTTGCCAAGGGGTTCAATGACAGGTGGAACTTCCGGCACACCGTGGGAGCAATCGACAGAAAGCACATTGCCATACAGCCTCTTGCATACACTGGGTCCATTTACTTCAACTACAAGCACTACAACTCCATTGTGCTCCTGGCAGTTGTTGATCACCTGGGGAAATTTATGTATGTGGATGTTGGAGCGAACGGGTCCGCATCTGATGGGGGCATTTTCCAGGTGACCGACATCCGGAAGGCGCTGGAGGACGGTGCAGCAGGACTGCCGGCACCTGAGCCATTCCCAGGGGATGACAAGCCAGTGCCCTACTTCCTTGTGGGTGACGACGCATTCCCCATGAGGGAGTGGTTGCAGAAGCCATACCCTTTCCGAGGACTCGATCAACCCAAGAGGAATTTCAACTACAGACTTTCTCGGGCCAGGAGGCAGGTTGAAAATGCCTTTGGTATGCTGGCGAACCGCTTCCGGTGTCTTCTTACCACTCTCAATATTCACCCCAGCACCGTGGAGAAGGTAGTCCTCGCAGCCTGCATACTCCATAACAAGCTCATTGACAGACGCCCAGAACTACAACGACAACATCAACATTGTGCAACCAACATTCACACAACACATTCACACAATTTATAACATGAATATCAATATTAACTTGTAGGACACTTTATGATGTCGTAAGTGCATGTAAATTTACTGTATATTTCACTAGTATTGAATAATGTACTAACGTAGATCAGTTTTATAATTATGTAAACTTGTAAAGGGACTTTATGATGCATATAACATGTTAATTTGTTACACAGTTGACAAATTGTAATGTATAATTGACTCATGAACATTACTTATATTATTATTTATATTATTAATATACAATGTACACTTGTAAAGAACTTTTTTATGATGCATAACAACATGTGAATTTGGTGTCCATTTGGCAAACTGTATTGTATTTTGTTGGATAAATTAAACAATTCTTTTCAATATCAAAGTGCACGACTTGTTTCCATTGTCCATATGTAAATATTATCTCACCAACATTTTAACGTGGTTAATTATTTCTCACGTACCTTGCTCTTCCTGGTCGCACTTTTGACCAGGTGTGGTTGGAGAAAGAAGAAAGTCGCCTTTATCCACTGCTCTCGCTCCGTCAGGGACTTGGTACCAGAACCAGACTTGACCTCCACCAGCTTCCCATACCGCGTCCGCATCCCCTCCAACCATTTAAACAGCACTTGAACTGCAAAACAATAAATTTACATCAATACCTGTACACTCCATACATTTCTGAACACAAATTATTAAAAAGAATTCCATTATATCTCACCTGTAACACCCAACTCCGTGTTTTTGTTGTTGAGCATGCTGTCCTTCATGCTCCTGTCACGGAATGCCCTCAGCTTCCTGTTGTAGAGGAACTCATTATCGCGGTACCACTCCGCGACAGCCACCTCCTGTGCCTCCGGCAGGATGGCGTAGACACGCTTCCTTTTATCGGCTGGCCGCTGTTTTCGAGGTGTTGCAGAAGCCGGTGTGTCTTGGGAGTCCTGTGAGTGGGTCGTCAAGCCGGTTGATGTCGTTTGCTGGGTAGACATCTGCGTCTGGTCCTCATCATTGTCCGACTCGTGCATCGGGCTGTCACCTAATTCCGAGAAATTCTTTGGAAAGAAGCGGCGTTTTATGGGTAGGGTGGTGACATCTTCATCTGCATTGCTGCTGACGGAGACGTCTTCATCGGAGATGTGTTGGCCAGCCTCCTACTGTCTGTGTTCTGTCTCCTCCTCCGAGGCTGATGACATAACATTCACGGAATCCTGGGTGAGGAACAGGTCGACGGACGCGTTGTCAGGGGCTGTAGTAGGAGCTGGGGTCTTGGCAGCCTTCTTCCCTTTAAAATTGAGTTTTGATCCCTTGGGCATGATGAAGGTGTGTAGAGTAGAGTCGTTGTGGGTGGCTGGATAGAGTGGTGAATCACTGACTACTGTGAGTGATGCATCTCCCGGCAGCTATATATAGGGGTCCGTGAGGGCGGCTACCAACGTACGATCAGTCGGGTTTACTCAGGGTGTCGTGTGCACTTTGCGCTTGCCCCGGTCCCGCGCTCCAGTGATTCAGGTGTGCCGTGTGCAAATTGTGGAAGGTGTGCGTACCCACGCGGACCCACGTGGGACCGAAACTAGCATTCCGACACGTAGGCAGTTATTTGTGGAAAGTTCCGTTGTTACTCGTAGCTAATTCTATTAGTTCGTAATCAAATCTGAATTAATTCTTAATTAAACAAGATTAATCGAGCATTCATCGTAAATTAATCGTATATTTGTCGTATATTTGTCTTAATTTGATCGTAACTTGTTCTGATATTTCGTAACTCGTACGGGGTTTAGTCGGGAATACGAGGGATTCATCGTAATTTTATCGATGTTTTGTTAGGAATTGTTCGGGATTTGTTCAGGTAGTTCATAACAGATTCGGCAATTGAAAATTGAACAAGTCCCGAAACATAAGACCAAACTACGAATTAATCAGAACAACTCCCGAACGAGTTATGAATAACTCAAGACCAACATCCGACCATTTTGTAACGTTTTTTTTACCCGAATGTTCGTAGAAATTTAGTGTAGCCACTAAATTTTTCCCGACTCTCCGGAATGTCGGCAACATACATGAACAACATCAGACCAACATCAGACCAACCCACGAATAGTACGGAACGTATGCCGAATTATGCAGAATATACCCGACCCGCCTGAAATTTGAATTTTTTTTGCAAGTCATCCTATTCGGGACTTTGTCCTAGTACGTTCGGCCTCTGTATGACGCGGCCTTTAGGCCGGTGTCATCACGACCAGTGTTTCCAGTATTTTTCGAGAAATAAGTTTGCTTGAGGGTTTTTCACGTTGGAATCGAAAGTATACTGAATGTAGATTATGTTAGGTGGCCCATTACTGATAAAGCTTACATTTTGAAACTTCCCGAATATAATTGTCCGTAAAAAAAATCACCGAAAAAGCAATCGTGTGACACCTCCTTTACCACTGGGATTGTTGTTGTTGTTGTTGTTGTTGTTCCCCAAGCTGCCTGGCCGAACAGCCCCAAGGCCCCGAGCAAGGCGAAGGCCATAACCAAGCGCCCCAACAGAACCCTCCATGCCGACCACAATAAAGCCTGGGTGACCGAAGCCACTCCATGGCGGGGAGCTGAGGAGGGTGCGGAAACGCCCAGGAAACCAAAGCCCAACCCAGGGCCCTGTGCCCCTCAGCAATTATGAAGAGAAAGTTGAGGGGCAAAGGAAAAATGTGACGCTTTAGCTTCCAATCTTGGTAGATTGGGAGGTCAATCCACGGAAGAGACGCCGTCACTTGAGATCTAGAAAATATATAAGTAAAAGGAACAGTCAGAGTAAGCTATGGGTATGGCAGAGATCGCTCAGCTCTCACTCTGATAGACCAGCCCATCACCACAACTGGGATTGTTGATATTGATTGTCTATTCTTGTCAACCTGAGCTTTTGAATATATTACCATTTGTTTTATACATTTTGCTAGGTTTGTTATAAAAAAAATCCCTTTTCAGTATACCAAGTGATACATTTTAAACGGCAAATTAATATTGTCAGAGCTATTGTCCTGGCAGTTACAGTTTTGTCCTACAATCCCAAACTACACATGATTTTTATATAAGCAGGCGATAACATATTTTCACTCTTACAAGATAAAATCATGCATTTGTTTTCCGGTTTTCTGGCTGTAATTAGACGATTCTATTTTGATTATGAAGGGTAAATGGAAGTTTGAGGGTTAATTGAGATAGTCTCTACCCCTTTAGTTTGTCTAAATCCTTCCTAAGATGCATAGAATCCTCTAATGATTGCCAGACTGAACTGTCAAACCGCATCAAAATCTTCAGAGGGTAAATTACTTAGCTATTGCAAAGCCAAATATGGCGTTAATTGTAAAAACCTGTCAATAATATTTTTGATTTCTATGACAAAATGCAAAAGGATATAGAAATTTCATATTGTTGTATCGAGATCAAATGCTCGGGAATTCAACTTACAGCCAGGTTAAACGATAATTGAGTTTTATTGATGTCTTTCATAAAAATTTAGTTACAATAGCTGGGCTAGTCCAACATTTACTTTTCTCTACAATTCCTACATATTGTTTTAATATCTCTCTCTCTCTCTCTTTTATCAAAATATAACACGTCAGCAAGACAACTTGGTCTTCTTATATAATGCTGTATATCATCCCTCCTGACTAATATTGGTCTGTTGGTCTGACTAATAATAGGGGAGGTGTGGTGGAGTGGTCATGCCACTGGATTGGTAATCCAATGGACCCGGGTTCAAATCCCGATATGTCAATGGGAAGATATTATTGGGATTGAATTTGTGCTGTACCTAGTATCAGTGCATTACCACAAAGCCCACCGAAATGCCAAAAAAATACCCTCATTGTTCCCTGATTAAATAACACTGTATGAATATTCCCATATTCAAAATATGTTACAGGGGGACAATGCCTAGTGAGTTCACTGCTCAATAGGTGGCGTTCTGAGAGTGAGGGTCTGAGTCTGGAGGGTGAGACGGTGAAGCACTTGAGCGAAGCAACCAGCAGCTTCAGAGATGGAGCTGCTTCGAGCCATGATGGATGCTTCACATGTCTCACTCCCCAGACTGGAACAAGACCTCACGGGCTTCACCGTGTTGAGCGGTCGAATGTACAGGCTCTCAGCCTATGCCCGAGAGGGAGTAGTTGGAATATAGAAAAAAAAAAAAAAAAAAAAAAAAAATATCCGCCCACATTTCTTTTCAGTCCCAAGAAATATTACCCACCTTCACACCATTATTATCGACCTTCAGTATTATTATCAACCTTCACAATATTATTATCCAGCATCACAGTATTATTGACGACCTTCACAGCATTATTCTCGGGAGTGACGGTCCTGCAGCCACCAGAGTCCCAAGCCCGCGCGGGAAGGGAGGAGGGAAGCCCCAGACACCGCCAGAACATATAATAGAACTAGGCAGCTATGCTCTCACTAATAACACAGGAGTAATCAATAAAACATAAGACATCATTTGGTAACTTATGAAAAATAAACTGAGAATAATCCCAACAGAGTTAAACAAACTAAATAGTTATACTCCTAGCCGAACGGCAATGTTACTGGAGGGCGCCACATTGACAACAACAGGCCCTCACGTGGGAACATAGAAAGAAGAACATAAGGAAAAGCAGCTCGCTTCTCCCCCTAGACATGTAGGCTTCGTGAATTATATAACACTTGCAACTGAGATAGGCTGCAAGCTCAGTTGGAAGTGACACCCTCACACCCAGGGGGAGTCTATTGGTGATATACGAATTCAAGAGTAAACAAAGTGTAATTTACCTACAACATTTATAAGAGTTAACTTACTTTAATCGTTGATAATGATGGATAGCTCAAGGATAGAATTAGGAATAGATAGAAGGTATAGTGGCCACTAGGAGTTAAGAATTAGAGTGACTTAGCATGAACAGGTGGGTTGTAACTAGAGCAGCTAAGAGTTGTTGATGAGATGGTCGTCAGAGCGAGTCTGACGTTTACGGCGGTGAACCCGCCAGTCCCAAAAATGACGCATGCACAGTTAATCTTATCCACCAATGCGTCATTTAACTAACTACAAGATATACTGGATTAATTATAATGATAACCCAATTTAATTATAGATAATAAGCCCATAGAGACTTAATACAAAATAGTACATATCTTTTATAAAGATATATAGCCTAGCCTAATACTGGTGCCTAATTTGAACTTCCAGTATATTTACTTAACCTAAACTGTCTAGTTACTTACGAGTCTCGATACATTCCCACCACCAATATATACATTATAAACAGTAATCCCGCAGCGATGTTAGATCTCCAAAGCTGTGAAGAAATAACAGCGGCTTGGCGAAGAGGTAATCTTCCAAACAGGTTCGTTACTGGCAGATGGTCCAGCGACCGCTGGTGACATAGGGGTGGAGTTGTGAGAGCTAACACCATCATCAGCGACCGCCGGTTGATGGATCGAAAACATTTCGACATCCTGTTCCAATGGAATCTACTTGACGATGGGTCGAGTGGTCAGGCTAATTTTTGTCCTAATCTGGACCACTCTAACTAGATCATCTCGTCCTTACCCTACCAAGTTTCCAAAGGACACAAGGTCCCTCGTCATGTATAAGAACGATGTCATTTACCTTTGGCCATACACTGCTTGATGAGTCTCTTTTAGTCTTATTGGCTTCTCGTAGTGATGCCAAGTATTCACTAGACCAAAGCCTCCATAGGTCCCGGATCAATTTATTGATGTAATTGTACCTGCTGTGTATCGCTGCTTTACTATCGTAACTAGAGTCCTGCAGCTCATCTAGCTGAATTACGTCCTCAGGGAAGTCACGAAGTCTACAACCTTTAACCAGCATGGATGGAGTAATAAGGACAAGGGTCCTCCAGATCACCTGAGACATAATATGTTAAAGGGATCTGTTACGCTGGCCAGCTTGCCAGAATGCACTCGTAACTCGCTAGCGCTCGCCAGGGCAGTGAAATGGGCTACAATAATCGTAGAACGATGTTCTTTCTTTCATAGAGTTCATGTTGTCACAGACAGATCAGTGGTGATCTTTATTCTTGTCTGTGACACTTGGAAGTATTTTATATCATTGATAGAATATAAGTTGCATTGTGTGAAGTTAAAGGAGAAAGAGCGAGGTAGGCAGTGAGGTGGTAGTATGTGCGTGTGTATGTACGTTTGCCTAGTTTTCCCACGCTCGCGCGGGCTTTCCCACGTCCTTAATTGGCTGGCGGGCCTGGCGTGTCCTAGGACACTTGCTTTTCATGACGTAGTGATCTGTGATTGGGTGCCGCTGTCCTAGTGTTGGTGCTAGTGGGGTCCCCGCCGCGTTTCTCCTACAGAGCTTGGCACGGCGTGCTTGGTCCTGCATGTCCTTTGCAATCTGTCCCCCAATCTAACCCTTGTACTACTTTCTCTCTCTCTGAACTTCTTCGTTTTCATACTTCTCTCTTTATTCAATTACTTATCCCTTCTGGTTCTGCATACGACTTCCATAGTCGGCCAGTCGTATTACCAGCACCAGCTCTTCATATATGTTTGCACTAGTTTTAGGGATTATAAGAGTCATAGTCAAATTGTATCATAGTGTTGGGGTGCTTCTAATTATTGAGCTGTTCTTTCCCATTATTTAATGCTAGACAGTGGAAGGTATCTTTGGTCGTTGCTTGAGTTATGTATGTGGCAAGTCAGAGCCTGTACAACATCAACGAAGCTAGCTAGCCTGTAACCCTTGTGCATATTTTCCTTTGCGAGTGTAGCAGTATACAGGTGAAGGGCCTTTGCCTACACTTACCTGTATGCTTGCTACTTTATTTTGTTGACCTTTGTGGAGCGCCAGGGTAAGACCAGATACTTGAGATCTGGACTTACCAAGAGAGCCTCCAAGTCACTTAACGTAACATAAGGGAAATCTGTTCAAGGGGAGACAGTAGGCTACGAGCATGCTTGCGTTCTGCCTAGTTTCCTAGTACCTTTTATGCCACTGCTAGACTTTATTAGTGAGAAAGACAGCATTGTGTTTATTAACTTTCATTGTGTATGCTTTAGGAATTATTCACGCCTTATTTTAGCCTAGGTTGATGCATAGTGCACAACCCAGTTTGGCTGTTACGTTGGCTAAGGAAGTACTGTTTCTGAGTGGTTATTATTAGTGCTGTCACAGAGTTGTTGCACTCCCTTGTTATATATATGTATCCTACTTATTGGTGTATTTAAGATACACGCTTTGGTGTCCTGCCCCTGCATTTATTTCTGTTCTATATTAACGAGCATCTTAGAGCATCTGACCTTTTCAGAAGATTCCATATCTGATTGCTGTAGGACTAGACTTCCAGTGTTTTCATAGAGCATTGAAGAGTTTAGTGTTGAGTACAGACTCACACTAAAGTTAACGTAAGCATATATTCCTTTATTAAATCTTATATAGTTTATTCAAGCATTGTGATTACTTAAGAGCATTTTCATAACGTAAGTACTCCTGTTGTCAGTTGGCTTTGCCGTCATCGGAAAGCCTTTGTAGAAGTGCACTAAAACCTAGTTAATTGATACCCCGTTATCCAGTAGATTAACTCTGAAGGGTTTTAAGTGTTTTTGTTCACCGGCGTAATAGTTCGAGGGTTTTGGAATTAGCGTACCGTTGTTGCAGATATAGCCTACCATCTAGTCCATCATTAAGTGCCCTTGTTTATTTCGTAGTGCCGGTCGTAACAAATGGCGACCTTAGACCAGAATATAGTGAACTGAATATTGCAGTTTTTTTTTGGAGAAATCTTATTGCCATTTGGGGTTGAATTTATTTCTCGCATTGTTGGCAGTAGACATTGTTTTGAGGATATATAGAACTTCTTGGAGTTATTGGTGACCTAGTATTGCACTCAAGAACATCTTCGAATATTTTTTGGTGAATAAAGCTACGCAAGAGTTTGGCTACTTTTGTCTTGACTGAGATTTTTTTTTGTTGACTCCATCATGTCACTGGACGGGTCTGAGCATAGTGAGGGCACAGTGCGAGAGGCAGGCGAGGAGGTGGAGAGGGTGGAGTTGTTAACCTGTTAAGCGCTAAATAGCCCTAGGAGCTAGGGTAGTTATTTGTGTATTTCTAGCCTTGGATTCTGACAGAATTCGTTATATTTACAATATAGACCATTATTTGTTTTCGGTATGCTTTTATTTTACATATATGATGTATATATGAACCTTCAAGAGTGCTAAAATAAGTGGGAAAAGCATTTGGGTGGTGAAAACCGAAGATATTGGCCACCCGGTCGTAATGTCAGGCGAGAGAGAGCTGCAGTCAACCCTCCTCTCTCGCTGTCTGTGAGGTAACTGAGGGGAGCGGGGCGGTCTGGGCTGGTGTGTGTGTGGTACATATCGATCTTTTCTGCAACCCACTTGTGCTACATTATCGCGGGAGAGAAAAATAACCGATAAATGATGATAATAAGAGGGAAAATAGGTGATAATTGAGGAGGGGAGGGAGGGGGGAATAAGGTGGGGAAGGAGGGGAGGGGGGTGGGTGAGATTTACATGGATGAGTACTGGAGGGGAATTATCTCACCTAGAGACAAATTTTTTTTTTTTGATAGGCCCTTTTTTTTTTTGGAAAGCTTTTTTTATGGTCCTGCTTCCGTGAGGCCTATCGCGTTCCCTATAGGAAGCCTTCCGTGAGGCCTATCGCGCTTGCCGGGTTAAGCGGCGTTCGGGTGGTGAACAATGAGGAGGATGCTCGGATATTTTTGGAGGAGCCTGTGTCAGCAGATCGTGTGTCGGGGCTAGACCGGTACGGGCTGCAGTGTGTGGCTACGGTCTTAGGGTTTCCCGGTACTAGCGGTTTGTCGAGAGGTGAGCTGGTTGCCTGTGTGCTGGGTGGGGTGCATGGGGGTTCGGGTGGAGCGGGAGCTGGGGCACCTTTGTTCCAGCCCCCATTCCACTCAACTCCTACCGTAGCGCCCCCTCGGATTCCGAGCCGAGTACGTTCCCGCAGGCCGATGCCCGCTGGCGGTTGGGTATGCCTCTAGGTGATTCACGGGGTGGGTCCCCGATAGTAGCACCCCCTCCTCAAGGTTTGTCTGCCGAGATGTTGTTTCAGCTCGAGCTCGCCAAACTTAAGCAACAGACTGAGTTCAAGCAGCAGAGGGCTGAGCTCGAGCAGCGAAAGTATGAGGCTGAGCTCAGGCAGCAGCAGCAGGAGCGAGAGTCTGAGCGCAAGTTTGAGTCTGAGAGGTATCGTGCCGATGTTGACCTAGAGAAAACTCGTGTAGAGGTGACAAGGAACCGGGTCGCCCAGGGGGGTCGAGCCCAAGATCAGTCCCTGTCGCATCTACTTAAGTTGGTTCCAGTGTTTGATGAGTTAGGAGTTACAGAATTTTTTCTCCGGTTCGAGAAAAAGTGCCAGGAGCACCAATGGCCCGAGGAGAAGTGGGCAGCCCTTGTTTCTTCACGACTGACGGGGAAAGCACTAAAGGCGTACGATGCTTTGCCCCAAGATTCCTGTGTGAATTACGAGTTGTTGAAAGAGGCTGTCCTGAGGGCGTATGAGCTACAGCCAGAGACCTATAGGCTGAAGTTTAGGGCGGTTCCAAAAAGAAAGGAGAGTACTTTCCAGGAACATGCTAGAGAGCTGTCAGATGCATTTGAAAATTGGTTAAGGTCGGAGAAGGCAATTACTTTTGATTCAGTAAAACAACTAGTGTTGCTCGAACAATTTTTTAAATGTACGGCAGTGACTTGACTCTTAACCTTAAAGAAAAGCGACCGAAAACTCTACAAGAGGCGGCTGAGCTGGTTGACCTCAGGTTGTCATTGATTCGCGGGTGCGGGTCTGCACAGAGAGCTGAGGCAGGTAACAAGGGGCGTACCACTCCACCCCCCCGAATTAATGACACAAACAATTATCCATTCAAGAGTACTGTTGCCAATTATGATCCCAAGTCGAAACCCTTTCCGTTAAAGAAAGGCCAGGGCCCTTACCCATCTCAGGGGAAGTCCAAGAGTGAGGTGGAATGTTTCAAGTGTCATAAGAAGGGGCATATTGCGCGCTCATGTCCGAGCGCACTGCCTACAGCAGTGGTGTCACTAGTGAGCAACATTGGCGTGTCTTTGAGGTCTTCCGCGTTTGCCCGGGGTAAACAGTCGGTTGCGAAGTCATCGCCGGTGCAGAAGCAGCAGGAGGGCTCGTCACCCGTCCGTGATGTTTTTTGTGGTCATAGGGGGCACGGCACTGTGACGTGGGCTGGTGTGAGGGATAGGCTTGAGTTGTTGCGTGATACGGGCGCTTCCCAGACACTTGTTAAGAATTTCACTGGCAAGCCAATTAACGCGGCTCGGGTTGTGGTGGTTCAAGGCATCAATGCTACGCGGTCTTACCCGCTGGTCAGAGTGGAGCTTGAGATAGACGGTGTGACATGGGAGTTGGATGTGGGTGTGGTGGAGAAATTGCCAGTTGAGGGGGTCGACCTCCTTCTCGGCAATGACTTTGCGGTGCCCACTTCCGAGGTTCCACCCTTAGTCGTTGCCGAGAGGGCGGCCGACACGAGTAGGGAGGGGCAAGAGGGGCTCGAGAGATCTCAGTCCGCTCAGGTGTCACAGCCTAATACCCAAGTTATAGACCAGCGGAGGAAGGGTCGGAAGGAGGAAATCAAGGCTGGTCTGGTTGAGAGTTTGGATCCAGCGACACTCCTTGGTGACTTGGTACTTGACCCAATTATGAGCTCCGGAGTGGCCCCAGAACCTGTCCCCCCTAGTGACATGGTAGGGCGTGACGGCACTCCGCGACAGAGTAGTTCCCAGAGACAACTAGAAGATCTTAGTCTTGAGAGTTGTGGGAACGGGGCTATTGAACTCGAGGACGGGGAAGCATGTCATGTGAACCTGTTAAAGGAGTTTGTGAGGCAACCACCTGAGCAGCCTACTGTTCCTGTGTTGGTCTGCAGCGGCCAAGGTGGAGAAGGAGAGGGGGGCAGTGGGGCACAGGTGGAGGAGAGTTGGGATTGTCATGTCTCGGCAGAGTAGTGGGCGGGGGACACGAGTCAGGTGGCTGTGGAAGCGCTAGAGCACCTGCCTGAGCAGCAGTGTGGAGCGCTCCAGCACCTGCTCAGTCCATACCCCACTGTTTGTGCCGAGCACCCAGGCCTCACAACTCATGCGGTGCACGATGTTCCACTGGCAGGTCACTTGAATGTTAGTAAACCGTTGGCCTCGTTGTTTCAGTGGTTCAAGGTGGGCGACGAGGCATTGGCATGGTTGTCAGGTCAGGGTCGACCCATGGCTGCTAAGGGTGGTGGTCAGAATCAGGACATTGAGCAGATTGGTGAGGTTGGCTGTGGAGTGGATGCGCCCGGCCGTCGCATAGCCTCCCAATGCTGCCCTAGTAAAATGCAACAGCCCTACCATAGACCGACTGTATCTGGCCATGTCGCTGAAGGCGGTGATGCTGCGCAGGCAGATATAGTCGCAAGGAATGCGGGGGTGCGCATGTACGTTATCGGCGGGGAAACCTTAGCAATTATGAACTATGGGAGTGACTGCACAGGTGGAACAGATTGTCCCTCTCATGACCTGGCTGTTCTAGGGACAAAGGTGGAGAAGGAGGGAGACTATAGTGTAGAAACTACGGTCTCGGCTGGGTTGTGGGAGGGCACTAGGCATGTTGTTCTTCGAGATAAGTTGCAACCTCTTGTTCCTGAGCGCCAAGAGAAGTTGATTACTAGGCTGTGCCAGTACGTCCGCATGTTTGTTGCTTCTCCAGGCCTGATGTACGGGGTAGAATCCGACATAGAGGCTGGAGACAGTGCAAGGCTCAAATTGGCTCCCTACCATATAAATCCTGCTCAACAGCCTGTCGTGAAAGCAGAGCTAGACTTCATGTTGGAAAAGGGTCTGAGGGATAAGGGATATCGTGAGTGGTCGTTGCCAGTAACTTTGCAACCTGAGTTAAGTGGCAAGATCCGTGTTTGTGTTGATTGCAAGAGTGTGGAAGCATTATCCCTGACAGACGCCTATCCATTACCCAGAGTTGACGACTCCATAGACCGCATCGGGGCTGCCTCGTTTATCACTAAGGTGGAAAGAGTGAAGGGTTATTGGCAGGCCCCGTTGCCAGAAAGAGCGAAGAGAAGTGCCAGTCTTGTGATGAACTGGGCAGTTTATCAGTGTCAGGTGTTATTTTGCTGCCGGAACACAAGATGGATGTGTGGCATGTTAAGGGCACTGATAATGTTCTGGCTGATTGTTTGTCACGGGAGGGTACGTTTGAAGAACCCTCGCCGTTCAGTCAGTGTTTGTTTGAGAGTGGAGAAAAATTAGGCTTGCGCCTGTAGTGCAACGCCGCCAAAAACACTATTAAAAAATATAAAAACCTCACATAAAAACTCTTTCTTTTTGATAAGTGCAGGATATCACAGCAAGAATCTAAGACACTCTGAGTTGTTGTCTTAGTAGGCTAGGCTTGGTGAAGTTTGCTCGTTGAGCGTGATATAATAATTATGATACTATTACTTTGGGGAAGTGTTGTGCAGATTTTTTTTTTATAATGCAGTGTTTTATGTTTGTGATCGTGCCTTGTTTTCACAACTTGGGAGAGTAGCTGGGTGATGCGGGGTTGGTGGGCATTCTGTCTGGCCAGATGTGGAGTTCACCTGAGGCTGAAACGTCCCACATCTTGGGCGGGGTGTTACGCTGGCCAGGTTGCCAGAATTGTTACGCTGGCCAGCTTGCCAGAATTCGCTCGTAACTTGCTAGCGCTCGCCAGGGCAGTGAAATGGGCTACAATAATCGTAGAACGATGTTCTTTCTTTCATAGAGTTCATGTTGTCGCAGACAGATCAGTGGTGATCTTTATTCTTGTCTGTGACACTTGGAAGTATTTTATATCAGTGATAGAATATAAGATGCCATGTGTGGAGTTAAAGAGAAGTAGCGAGGTAGGCAGCGAGGTGGTAGTATGTGATGCCTCCCTTGCTCGGAGGAGTTTTCCCACGCTCCTGATTGGCCTGACGAGTCACGTGACTTCTGCTCCTCATGATGTAGTCGTCTGTGATTGGGTGCCGCTGCCTTTGTTGGTGCTGGGGAGGCTCCTTCCCGCGTGTCTCCTGCAGAGCTTGGCATAGCGTGCTTGGTCCTACATGTCCTTTGCAATCTGTCCCCCATATACTACTTCTCTCTCTCTGAACTTCTTCTTTTTCATACTTCCATCTTTATTCAATTACTTATCCCTTCTGGTTCTGCATACGACTTCCATAGTCGGCCAGTCGTATTACCAGCACCAGCTCTCACATTTATGTTTGCACTAGCGTTAGGGATTAGTAGAGTCATAGTCAAATGGTATCATAGTGTTGGGGTGATTCTAATTATTGAGCTGTTCTCTCTTATTATTTAATGCTAGACAGTGGAAGGTATCTTTGGTCGTTGTCTGAGTTATGTATGTGGCAAGTCAGAGCCTGTACAACATCGACGAAGCTAGCTAGCCTGTAACCCTTGAGCATATTTTCCTTTGCGAGTGTAGCAGTATACAAGTGAAGGGGTTTTGCCTAATCTCACCTGAATACTTGCTATCTCATTTTGTTGACCTTTGTGGAGCGCCAGGGTAAGACCAGATACTTGAGATCTGGACTTACCAAGAGAGCCTCCAAGTCACTTAACGTAACATAAGGGAAATCTGTTCAAGGGGAGACAGTAGGCTACGAGCATGTTTGCGCTCTGCCTAGTTTCCTAGTACCTTTTATGCCACTGCTAGGCTTTATTAGTGAGAAAGACAGCATTGTGATTATTAACTTTCATTGTGTATGCTTTAGGAATTATTTACGTCTTATTTTAGCCTAGGTTGATGCATAGTGCACAACCCAGTTTGGCTGTTACGTTGGCTAAGGAAGTACTGTTTTGAGTGGCGATTATTAGTGCTGTCACAGAGTTGTTGCACTCCCTTGTTATATATATGTATCCTACTTATTGGTGTATTTAAGATACACGCTTTGGTGTCCTGCCCCTGCATTTATTTCTGTTCTGTATTAACGAGCATCTTAGAGCATCTGTCGTTTTCAGAAGATTCTATACCTGATTGCTGTAGGGCTAGACTTCCAGTGCTTTCATAGAGCATTGTAGAGGTTAGTGTTGAGTACAGACTCACACTAAAGTTAACGAAAGCATATACTCCTTTATTAAATCTTATTACAGTTTATTCAAGCATTGTGATTACTTAAGAGCATTTTATTAACGTAAAGTACTCCTTTTGTGAGTAGGCCTTGACGTCATCGGTAAGCCTTTGTAGAAGTGCACTAAAACCCAGTTAATTGATACCCCGTTATCCATTAGATTAACTCTGGAGGGTTTTAAGTGTTTTGTTCACCAGCGTAATAGTTCGAGGGTTTGGAATTAGCGTATCGTTGTTGCAGATATAGCCTATCATCTAGTCCATTCTTGAGTGCCCTTGTTTATTTCGTAGTGCCGGTCGTAACAGAATGCACTCGTAACTCGCTAGCGCTCGCCAGGGCAGTGAAATGGGCTACAATAATCGTAGAATGATATTCTTTCTTTCATAGAGTTCATGTTGTCACATACAGATCAGTGGTGATCTTTATTCTTGTCTGTGACACTTGGAAGTATTTTATATCATTGATAGAATATAAGATGCATTGTGTGAAGTTAAAGGAGAAAGAGTGAGGTAGGCAGTGAGGTGGTAGTATGTGCGTGTGTATGTATGTTTGCCTCCCTCGCTCGGAGGAGTTTTCTCACGCTCGCGCGGACTTTCCCACGTCCTTGATTGGCTGGCGGGCCTGGCGTGTCCTAGGACGCTTGCTTTTCATGACGTAGTGGTCTGTGATTGGGTGCCGCTGTCCTAGTGATGGTGCTGGGGGGGGTCCCCACCGCGTTTCTGCTGCAGAGCTTGGCACGGCGTGCTTGGTCCTACATGTCCTTTGCAATCTGTCCCCCAATCTAACCCCTGTACTACTTTCTCTCTCTCTGAACTTCTTCGTTTTCATACTTCTCTCTTTATTCAATTACTTATCCCTTCTGGTTCTGCATACGACTTCCATAGTCGGCCAGTCGTATTACCAGCACCAGCTCTCCATATATGTTTGCACTAGTTTTAGGGATTATTAGAGTCATAGTCAAATTGTACCATAGTGTTGGGGTGCTTCTAATTATTGAGCTGTTCTTTCCCATTATTTAATGCTAGATAGTGGAAGGTATCTTTGGTCGTTGCTTGAGTTATGTATGTGGCAAGTCAGAGCCTGTACAACATCAACGAAGCTAGCTAGCCTGTAACCCTTGTGCATATTTTCCTTTGCGAGTTTAGCAGTTTACAGGTGAAGGCCTTTGCCTACGCTTACCTGTATGCTTGCTACCTCATTTTGTTGACCTTTGTGGAGTGCCAGGGTAAGACCAGATACTTGAGATCTGGACTTACCAAGAGAGCCTCCAAGTCACTTAATGTAACATAAGGGAAATCTGTTCAAGGGGAGACAGTAGGCTACGAGCATGCTTGCGTTCTGCCTAGTTTCCTAGTACCTTTTATGCCACTGCTAGACTTTATTAGTGAGAAAGACAGCATTGTGTTTATTAACTTTCATTGTGTATGCTTTAGGAATTATTCACACCTTATTTTAGCCTAGGTTGATGCATAGTGCACAACCCGGTTTGGCTGTTACGTTGGCTAAGGAAGTACTGTTTCTGAGTGGTTATTATTAGTGCTGCCACAGAGTTGTTGCACTCCCTTGTTATATATATGTATCCTACATATTGGTGTATTTAAGATACACGCTTTGGTGTCCTGCCCCTGCAATTATTTCTGTTCTATATTAACGAGCATCTTAGAGCATCAGACCTTTTCAGAAGATTCCATATCTGATTGCTGTAGGACTAGACTTCCAGTGTTTTTATAGAGCATTGAAGAGTTTAGTGTTGAGTACAGACAATAATAATAATAATAATAATAATAATAATATTTATTCAGTCAGCAATTTACAGAGTTGGTACCACATAGTTTGTTACAAATATGACATGTACCAGCCTTGCATAATTCCAACTAAGGATAGCCCAATAAGGCCGTTAGGCGTATTTCCATTGGGTTCCTTGTGGGATTAGGTTAGCTGGGGAAAAGGGGAGGATAAAGAAATAGATACTTTAGAGAAAGTATTTCTAGGGGGTTATTTTAAGATACCTTACATCCTATAGTAAATATCAGTAATCCGTAATCAGTAATAATTTCAGTTTGGTTTGTCTATCTATTATGTCGTATTTAGTAGTAGACATAAGCTTGGTGCTCCCTTCTCACAGCTGTCCGGTTCAGGTGTTCCTTCAGGCTACGTCTGAAGGAATACAGTGTTCTCTTTTCACGGACTGACTGGGGTAGGTCGTTCCAGTCTTTGATGGCAGTGAAGAAGAATGTTTGCTTACCCTGTCCTTGGATTCTCGGGACCTTAAAATTAAACATAATGTTTCTTGTATTATGTCCACTCCTCTCATTTGCTTTAACAAAATCATTCTTTAGATACTCTGGAGCTCTGTCATAGACAATTTTGAAGGCATTAGTTAGCCTGATTTGTTTGGCCCTGTCAGAGACATTGAGCATACCTAGTGACTGAAGTTGTTCCTGGCCAACATGTGATCTGGGTCCTAGGTTCAGCATGAACCTAACCATTTTATTTTGAGTGACCTGAAGTTTGTGCTGTGCTGATTTAGATGATGCAGAGTACCAGGATGACACAGAATAGTCAAAATGACATTGAACAAGCGCTTGGCAGAGGGTCTTTTTGGTCGCCGCGGGCAAGCATCCCACCTGTCTATACAGGTATTTTATACGTGCTCTACACTTACTCAGGATAGATTCTAAAATTGTTTCACCTGACAAACTCGCATCCAGTTTCAGTCCGAGATATTTAACTTGTGACACTGTTGTTTAGGAATATCATTACAGTTGACCGAGAAGCCCACAATGTCTTTCAGTTTGCGTTCTGTTCCACATAAGATGGCTTCCGTCTTGCCCAGGTGAAGAGATAGTCTATTGTCCACTAGCCATTCACTACATGATGCTAGTTCTTTGGAAAGTGAAGCGGCAATACTTATTGGGTCTTTTCCTGAAACCAGAAGCACGCTGTCGTCTGCATACAGTAATAATTTACATGAGATGCTCAGTTCCATGTCGTTCACATAACAGAGAAAGAGTAAGGGACCAAGGATGCTTCCCTGCGGGACCCCACAGTTAATTGGCATAGGATCAGATATATTATCATCAATTTTGACTCTTTGGATTCTACCACTAAGATAAGATTTAAACCAGTTCACAGACCCTATGCCCATAGCTTGTAGTTTATTACATAGGATATCATGGTCTACTGTGTCAAACGCTTTTTGTAGATCAAGAAGAACCATACCGGTGTAGTTACCTTTAGACATTTCTTTACAAATGTGATCCGTTAAGTGGATGAGACAGGAGTCTGTCGAGTACATGCATCTGAAACCTGATTGAAACTTATAGAATAGATCATTTTGTTTGAGGTAGTGTTCAATTTGGGTATATACCGCTCTTTCAAGGATTTTAGATACAATACATAATATGCTAACTGGTCTGTAGTTGCCAACTTCTAGTTTATTTGCTTTCTTGAATAGAGGGGTTACAATAGCTTCCTTCAGTTCAGCAGGTACTGTGTTGGTGTTAATTGACAAGTTGATGATGTGGGTTAGGGGGCCTGCTATACCAATGGCTCCATCTCGTAGAAATTTGGCAGGAATTTTGTCTGGTCCTGTGCTCTTATGTACATTTAGGTTAGACAGCTCGTCAAAAGTGTATTTTGGTGTAACATTTTGCAATCTAAATGTGTTCGGGTGTATGTCTTTATCTCTGTAGAAACTACGAAAGGTGGCCGTTGTTGTCGTGTATTTATTGAGAGGTTGAGGTAGGTTCTGTGCAAGTGTGTTTGCTATGGAAGTGAAGAAGTTGAAGTAGGTTGAAATTTGTCGTTTATCGTGGCAAACCTGATCATTAATGGTGAGAGCAATATTAGTGTTAGACGAATCCCTTGTCTTGTTGCTGTAGCCTGTTGTTTTTAGGTGCCTCCATAGTTTCTTTGGGTTATTCTGATATTCCTCTGCCTTATTGTGAAAATAATTAGTTTTCGCTGATTTCATTTTCCTACTTAGTTTATTCCTGGCCCTGTTGAACTCATGTTTCAGACCTTGATCCTGTCTATGTTTCGCTAGCCTTTTTAACAGATTGTCTCTGTGTTCCAGATGGTGTAGTATGTCATTGTTGATCTGAAGCCAACCCATGCGCCATTAACGTTTGTACTTCCAAACACTGGAGACCAGTCTGTATTCCATAAAATGTCCAGAAATGTTTCCTTATTGTAGTTTCTGAGTGACCTTGTTTTGATAATCTTGTGATTCTCTAGGGTAATTTTTGTGGTTTTCCGTGTGCAATATGTGACGAAGTGATCACTTATCCCAGTCTGTATAACCCCTGATTGGGATATTTTGTCCTCTCTGTTACAGTTTATGTGGTCTAATATTGTGGCAGTGTTCTCAGAGATACGTGTGGGGGTTGTGATGAGTTGTTTGTGATTGTGCATTGTCAGTATATGCCTATATTCTCCTACAAGCCTATCATTTCGTTGTTTGTAACACAAGTTAAAATCCCCTAGTATGATGGATTCATTCCGAGGGTCTAGCGATGACAAAGTTCGTTCAAATTTGGTCAAGAATTGTGTGTCGGCTGGTGGCCTATAGCATACCCCAATTGTGATGGGTCTTGTCCTCGGCAGGTGTAGGTCGATCCACACTAAAGTTAACGTAAGCATATATTCCTTTATTAAATCTTCTATAGTTTATTCAAGCATTGTTATTACTTAAGAGCATTTTCATAACGTAAGTAGGCCTACTCCTGTTGTGAGTTGGCTTTGCCGTCATCGGAAAGCCTTTGTAGAAGTGCACTAAAACCTAGTTAATTGATACCCCGTTATCCAGTAGATTAACTCTGAAGGGTTTTAAGTGTTTTTGTTCACCGGCGTAATAGTTCGAGGGTTTTGGAATTAGCGTACCGTTGTTGCAGATATAGCCTATCATCTAGTCCATCATTAAGTGCCCTTGTTTATTTCGTAGTGCCGGTCGTAACAGATCATTCACGGTAGCCTCCAGCTCCAATAGGACAGTAGTTAGTTCCTCAAAGGAGACTAGAGCACGACCTAGTACCTTTTTAAGCCCAGCTTTCACAATACCTATGGCTCTCTCCCAAATAGCTCCGAACCAAGGCGCACGTGCTGGTATAAAACGCCATTCACATCGGATTTCGGTAAGATGAGCCTGAAGACTGGGATCGCTTTGGATGTCTTTTAAGTATCTGGCAGCTCCTACAAATGTAGCAGCATTGTCACTTAACATTATCTGTGGAAATCCTTGCCTACTACAAAATCTCCGGAACGCATGGATAAAGCTGTCACAGGTCATATTGCTAACTACTTCAACGTGAATAGCTCTAGTAGTAGCGCACGTAAATAATAGCATATAAGCCTTGTTGTTGTGCGAGTCCCAGACAGGAATTACTCCTGTATAATCGACCCACGTGACCTTGAAGGGATCTCTAGGAGTAGTCCTGATGTCTGGCAGGGGAGGTACTCTAGCTGTCGCGTAGGTATTACCCTGTATTTTACGACAGGTTATACACTTACTGGTCACTTGTTTTACAGCTTGTCTTATCTTAGGAATCCACCACCTTTGCTGTATATATGCGACCACGTGATTGACTCCATAGTGACAACAGACACGATGGCACATATTGATGAGCATGATAGTGAAAGGATGTTTGGAAGGCAGTAGTATCTGATAATTCCTTGCATCTGGAAGAGCCGCTAACTTCAATCTACCTTCACATACAATTAAACCTCCTTTCATAACAAGTCCTAATTGGTTTACCAAATTATTGTGAGTACCCTTGTCACCAGACAGCATCTCGTACTCCTTTGGGAAGCATTCCTGCTGGCATCTCTGAGCTACAATCTTTTCTGCTACTTTTAGTTCCTTAATGCTGAGGAGGGCACAATCTGTGGGAGACGACCCTTTAATTTTTGCCTTCAAATTATTCTTGTATCGAATAGTCCATGCAACTACCCGAATTAATTCCTTATAACTGCCATATTTTTCTCAGTTCCATAACTGTGTGTCCTGTTCATCATTGGTCCCAATGACTTGGCTAGTTACTTTTGGCATTGGGTCATCTGGTAATATGTCTTCTGGCCACTCGTCTTTGTTTCGGAGCCACATGGACCCCTCCCACCAAAATGCAGAAGATTTCAGATGTTTTGCCAAAACATCTCTAGACAGTAAGTCACTAGGGTTTTCTTTAGAGGACACGTACCGGAATTCTACAGTCGGAAGAAGGGATTTTATTTCGTCAACTCGGTTTGCGATATACACTGGAAGCTTCTTCATACTACGCAACCAATGCAATGTAACCTGGCTGTCGCACCATAAAACAATTTTGTTGACTTTTACAACATTATGATAGGCTTCCTCCACAAATTTGATTAATCTGGCGGCTAGCAAAGCAGCAGTTAGCTCTAGTCTTGGTATAGTTATGGACCTTATAGGAGCGACCTTCGCTTTAGCGATGACCAGACTACTACATTCCGGGCTCACAAAATATATTGCAGTGCCATAGGCGACACCGCTTGCATCGCTAAACGCATGACGTTCCACTGAGTCAGCATATACCATCCTCCGAGGATAAGTAAAGTCACAGCAGAGGTTCAGGTCCTTGGAAATTGTAGACCATTCGGTAGCGCAGTCTTCAGGTAGCGGATCGTCCCAATCTAGTTTCACTCTCCATAATTGCTGATATGAGGTGTGATATGAGGTATGGCGGGGAAAAAAATAAAAAGAACTTGTTTTAAGTGCTGCTGGGGCCTTTTAAAACACAATTTTTTAGGCCTTCCCTCTTAAGATTGTTCTCGCCGTCGCCCACCAAAACCTCCTAAGAGTGTTCTCGCCATTCCCGGGTTAAGCACTCTCTTTTTGTACCCTTATTGGTCTCTGGGAGACTAGCGTTGAACGTCAACAGATCAGAGTCAGGTAACCATAAGAGCCCTAATGTCTTCACTCGCTCTTGATTCTTGGCAGCAACACCATCCAATTGCAGGAGGTCACGTAGTTGAGGACTATTGGTAGCCCACTCTCTGAGATATAAATGTGCTTGAGACATTATTCTTTGGGCATCCCAGTAACGCTTAATGACAGTCTCTTCATCACTGCCTGTTCCCTGGAGGTTGTCCATGTACAAACCTTCCTTAATAGCCTCCACAACTTCGGGATCCTCTTTGATAATGGAAAGATGCTTCAAGACCGTGGCATTAAGTAGAAACTGTGAGCAAGTCGCCCCGAACAACGCTACCTTAAATCGGTAGCAAAGTAAGGGTGAAGATAAGTCCAAGGGATCCTTTGGCCACAGAAATCGGGTGTAGTTACGATCTTCTTCATGAAGTCTCAACATGAGAAAGGCTTCTCGATGTCACTTATCCAGGCAAATTTGTGTACCCTGAATCGTAGCAATATTTTTACTTGATCTGGCACTAGTGATGGCCCTGTATAAAGGCAGTCATTAAGACTTGCCCTGCCTTTCCCAATACTAGCGGAACAGTTGTACACAATACGAACGGGCGTCGTTGTGCTATTCTTGGTGACCCCGTGATGTGCCAAATAATGATTGTTTTCAGTAACACCGAAAGGAACCTCTTCAATAAAAATCATGATGAAGTTGATCTTGGAAAACGATGGTGTAGTGACTACAATAAACAGGTTCTTGTTTAAATCACTTCTGCAGACCCCTTAGGCGACCCGCTGCTAAACCATAATTAGAGGGCAGCTTCTCTCTTTGTTGGTTCCATGGCAGCCTGACCTCATACTGCTGATTCTGTGCAGAGTATGTTACTGTCTCCTTGTAGATGTCCAACGTGGTCTTGTTTTCCTTTGAATCTTCATTCGGAGAAATTCCTAGATGATCCAGTTCCCACAAAATTTTTAATTCATTATGACATGGATTATATGATTCCGTGGATATGTATTGATCCATCGGGGTGACCGCAACTTTCAATATTGTAACTACCCCTACTTGGGCGCTAGACTTGTCATGGCAGGAGCCAATTAGTGCATAGCCAAATTTAGTGGGCAAGAGAATTATGTCACCCTCTTTTTTGTACCCTGGCCGCACTAAGTCATAATAATAATCGGCACCAACCAACAAGTCCAGTCGAGATGTCTGTGTCATTAGAGGATCAGCTAATTTGTAGCCCTTGCTTCGCAACACTTTCGTGTCTGCTTCAAGGCATTCTGATCCTTTGTGATCCGGGAGAATTTCTACCACAACTACTTGTAGAGGATAGATTCTGCCCCGGAACTTGTACTTGAAGGACACTACTGGATACTTTCTGCTCTCACATGCTCCGGTAAACCCTCGCAACTCTAGCTCTTCAACATCCCAATTTTTCATAATGGATTGAGTCTAGAGCGGAATTTAGAATGAAGGTGCGCTGTGAGCACTGATCCAGCAGCGTACGCATCTTGACTGTTCCTCTTGATTCCTTTACTGTTGGTATCATAACAGTTGGGAGGATAATACTAGTCTTCTTTGAAGATACAGACATCGTGGTAGTTTGCATCTTGGTCTTTGTTACCTGTTGAGGTTTTGCTCCTTCTTTGCACCGTCCCAATGAGATCTGGACTGACAGAGGATATGGTAGTGTCTGTTACGACAGAACTTGCAGTTACGGATATCAGGGTTCACACAACCATTGCTCCTGTGGTCTGAGGACAAGCACCCGTGCAAAGGTTGAGTTACTTTGCGCGCATAACTTTCAGAGCACTGGTTTTGTATTTCAGACACTTAAACCACACGTGTGCCCCTTCGCACAACTTGCAACCCTTCCTTCGCACCGAGGCCTCCTGCATCGCAAAGGATGCTGAAGCAACTGGTATGTGTGGTGTAGTCCGATCTGCCACACTTTCCATATGAAAAATTTCTGTCTGGTAAGCCTGGACAAACCTTTCTAGGTCCAGACCATCTTCACCTAAGGTTCTCTTTAAAGTTTCCTTTAGTGGTGATGGCAATTTATTCATGAGAAATACAACACTAGCTTAATGAAGGGTAATGTTTAGGATCTCTATTGACCTCATTCTACTTTCAAAACTAGCATAGAATCCTTTTAGTTCCTCGACATTGTAAGAGGGAGGATTCAAAGTAGTAAGGTTAGTTATATGTGCCGCCTTAATTCTATCCCTGTTCCCATAGGTTTTCTGTAGAAGGGCAACCGCTGTTTGGTAGCTTGCTCCCTCAATTGCGAAACCTTCAATTAGTTGTTTTGCCTTGCCATTCAGTTGACCTCTTAAAACCTGTTAAGCGCTAAATAGCCCTAGGAGCTAGGGTAGTTATTTGTGTATTTCTAGCCTTGGATTCTGACAGAATTCGTTATATTTACAATATAGACCATTATTTGTTTTCGGTATGCTTTTATTTTACATATATGATGTATATATGAACCTTCAAGAGTGCTAAAATAAGTGGGAAAAGCATTTGGGTGGTGAAAAACGAAGATATTGGCCACCCGGTCGTAATGTCAGGCGAGAGAGAGCTACAGTCAACCCTCCTCTCTCGCTGTCTGTGAGGTAACTGAGACAAGCGGGGCGGTGTGGGCTGGTGTCTTGGTGTTACATATCGATCTTTTCTGCAACCCACTTGTGCTACATTATCGCGGGAGAGAAAAATAACCGATAAATGATGATAATAAGAGGGAAAATAGGTGATAATTGAGGAGGGGAGGGAGGGGGGAATAAGGTGGGGAAGGAGGGGAGGGGGTGGGTTAGATTTACATGGATGAGTACTGGAGGGGAATTATCTCACCTAGAGACAAATTTTTTTTTTTTGATAGGCCCTTTTTTTTTTTTGGAAAGCTTTTTTTATGGTCCTGCTTCCGTGAGGCCTATCGCGTTCCCTATAGGAAGCCTTCCGTGAGGCCTATCGCGCTTGCCGGGTTAATTAAGTAGGTGAATTTTTGGATGTCACTGAGCTCCGCATTGCTGTGGACACTACAGTGGAACATATCCCAGAATCCCATCCACAGAGTGGGATCACTGTCAAACACAGGAAGGGTGATTTTCGGCAATCTTAAACCGGCATTTCTATTAACTGCAGCACAATTTGGCTCCTTAAGTTTCAGTTTACCCTTAAGGTGGACGATAATTTGATCAAGACGCTCTAGATATTCCATGTCTGCTTCTATGTCCGCGAAATATTCCTCGTCGTCTACATAGAGTGTTTCCATTTCGCGGCGACATGAATTAAAATCTTAGAGTTGTCTTAATACTGATGCTAATTTAGGGCTACATACGCTGGGCTACATACGGCAACCAACAAGCACCAGACGTAAACATGCTAATCAAACCAAAGTAGGAGGCTACACCAAAACTAAATGACCACCAAAGATTTCTCCTTACAACATTCCCTCCCGTGATAAACAATCAGCCATAACATTATCAGTGCCTTTAATATGCCGCACATCCAAACTGTGTTCCTGCAATAAAAGAGCCCACCTTGTTAGCCGCTAATTTGTGTACTTAAATTTCTCCAAAAACTCGAGGGGATGGTTATCGGAGTAAATCTTAACAGTCGGGCCACAGGCTGGTACAGTCTACGACAGAACTTGTTGTCATGGCCTGAGGCAATGTGTTAGTTCACTTATCTTTTAATAGATGGCCCTTTAATCGCTTCTAATAAAAGGGGGCGGGGTTAGTATAGAGGTTGGAAGGAGGAGGAGTCAAACGTGTGTGTGTGTGTGTGTGTGTGTGTTCTAGAACAGCACTCAGAATAACTTTATTTTAACATAACACACAGGCTATATTATTAGACTAGCCCATGCCGAATCACAAATAAGTAACACACATCAGGTGTTGTGTTATTTATGGAATTTAATATACAGACAATCAAGTATCTATCCTTCGAACTTCCCATTCCCCCCTCCTCCCCTTCTCTCTGCTGCCTTCCCCTATCTCCCCCCTTCTCTCCCCCTTCTCTCTCCTAACCGAATATATCATTTTCCTCATCGTCGTGTTCAAAGCTGTCCATAAAAAAATCTTTGGTGTTATAATAATACTGTTCTTTTTACCTTTACTGATTCTCAATTATTAACTCGTATTCTATTATTTACCTTATACAATCTGTTATAAAAAATAAATATATACAGTATGCTCCGTTGCAAAACATTCAAAGTTACCAACCTTGGCGTCCTGGTTAGTGTAAACAATCGTATAAATATATAAGTAATTGAAACGGGATGTTACAATCCACGCATCAAGACAAGTTGGATCAGATTGTAATCTAGCTTTGACCAAATTATAACCAAATATATATATCATAAAGACAAGATTATATCGGCCCAGTTAGAGAAAACACTTTAGATGAGCCGAAACGTGTTTTTTTTTTGTAATAAAAAAAAAATTTCATATTAGAGTAAACAAAAAAATCTTCCATACCACTATTCACAGCACTGTGGTTGACCAATTCATAATCTACCTTAACCCTTTCACGCTTATATGACGCAGAGGTTGCCAGATTAGCAATACGAAATAGAGTTCTCTCACTCATATAATTACCTCTCCAAAATTAGTTTCTGCCCACAGCTAACTCAAAGACAACTGCAGAGGTTGAAGTAACTAAACTAAAGGTTTCCAAATACCCCTGATGGTAACAAAGGCTTTAAAGTATCCCTAATAGGCTCAAAATTGCGTCAAAAACGTGAGAGGGTTAACATGTTGTTGTTGTTGTTGTTGTTGTTCCCCAAGCTGCCTGGCCGAACAGCCCCAAGGCCAAGGCCATAACCGAGCGCCCCCACAGAACCCTCCCTGCCGACCACAATAAAGCCTGGGTGACCGAAGCCACTCCATGGCGGGGAGCTAAGGAGGGTGCGGAAACGCCCGGGAAACCAAAGGCCCTGTGCCCCTCAGCAATTATGAAGAGAAAGTTGAGGGGCAAAGGAAAAATGTAACGCTTTGGCTTCCAATCTTGGTAGATTGGGAGGTCAATCCACGGAAGAGGCCCCGTCACTTGAGATCTAGAAAATATATAAGTAAAAGGAACAGTCAGAGTAAGCTATGGGTATGGCAGAGATCGCTCAGTTCTCACTCTGATAGACCAGCCCATCACCACATGACTAGAACCCAATCCTCTCAGCATCAGCTAGGAAAGGCCCTAGAAAGCCGCCTTTGGCGGGGGGATAGCTCCCCTATTTCAACCCCTTTCGGGGTTGGGCATCCGCCTACCTTAACATGTCATATTACATATTACCTTAACATGTAATATGACACGCTATGATTATTGCATTATACTTTTCTCAGTGGATTCTTAATTACTAGCTTAATTACTGTGGCTTCCCATTATCAGTAAACAGTTCGGCGCTACCCATTGTAATGATTTACTATAAAGTAAGTCATCAAATTGAACAATTAACGATAATCCAAGCAATCTTGTTATGTTGTTTTAAAGTTGATATACTGTAAATTGTTTAGGCTTTTATATTTTTACTTCGTATTGTTTAAATTATCGTCCAAACATAATTAAAAGTATACTATAGCTCTGTGTATGTTACCTTGAATTTAATTTAATATGTATTATTTCACCATCATTATGTTACGGTGAACATTGGAAACACATACACATTATATAATACATATAAAGGGATCTTAAATGTAAACATTTACAATTTATATTTATGAAATCAATATGATCTCCACCCACAAGCTGCATCAACTACCTCCTGTATTCTCGTTGGAGCTGATTTAAACATTTTCCAACTTATATTAGGGCGGCGACGGATTCCCCCCCTGCCCCCCGATCCCAC
>JBAKBP010024320.1:0-35393 GCA_037953745.1 Lithodes maja
GTTATTCCTTGACCATTGTTCAATTATATATGTACTTACTAAATTTTTAGTTATCCATATAATCTTCTTCTCTTATCTATTTATGTTGGAAGATTTAAACATAGGTCATCCATAGGTCTCTTCTATATATATATATAATATATATATATATATATATATATATATATATATATATATATATATATATATACTGTATATACTGTATAAATATATATATATATATATGTATATGTATATATACAGTATATGACACCTTCCGCACCTCCCGTATGTAGGTCATATGTCCCTTCCCTTCCCTGGTCCAGACTGAATTATGTATTTTAGAAATAATTATTAGGTTCCGTTTGATAAAGCTAAGCGTGTGTATATAGAATTACGGTATTGTCATCTCGATTTTGCGTCTTTTCTCTTTCTCATTCACAGTTCTCATTCTCAGTTAATTAAGCAAAGTAAAAAGACCTTAGAGTTACATATTGCGAATCAAAGTAAAACAAACCCGAAAGAATTCTATAGTTATATCAGAAAGAAAAAGTAGTTACTTCAACTGTTGGACCGTTAGTCGATGAAAAAGGAGAATACACCAAAACGAAGTACAAATGAGTAATGCCCTCAATACCTTCTTTTGCATCAGTTTTTACAACCGAAGACCTCAGTGATATCCCTACACCATCGCCGATTCAGATTGATAATTCAGATGTTCTAAGCAATATCACCGTTACAGAGAGAGAAGTATTGAATTGTTTAGATAAACTCAAAGTAAATAAAACGCCAGGACCTTATACAATCTCGCCTAGAGTTCTAAAGGAAGCTAAGAATGAGCTCTCCAAACCACTGACATTACTATTCAATAAATCCTTGCAGTCTGGAACTATGCCTGATCAGTGGAAGCAGCCAACGTAACACCGATATTCAAAAAGGCAGCAAATCTCTACCCAGTAACTATCGTCCAATTAGCTTAACCTCAGTTGTATGTAAAATGCTAGAACGGTCATACGAGACAGACTCGTAAATCACTTAGAGGAAATAACATAATTAAAGATACTCAACACGGCTTTCGTAAAAAACGTTCCTGTTTAACAAACCTCTTAGACTTCTTCCACGATATCCTCAACCTCTACGATGAGAGTAAAGCTGTAGATATTATATACCTTGATTTTCAAAAGGCCTTTGACAAAGTTCCCCACAAACGTTTACTGCTAAAACTAAAAGCGCATGGAATACAAGACGGTGTGTGTTGAAATGGATAGAAAAATTGGCTCAACAACAGAAAGCAAAGAGTAGTCATAAACGGTAAGGCATCTAAATGGACCAATGTAAGTAGGCGGGTACCCCAGGGATCGGTACTAGGACCAATTCTCTTTCTAATTTACATCAACGACATAGATGAGGGTCTCACCTGCACAATCTCAAAATTTGCTGACGATACAAAAATTGCAAATAGCGTACTCTCAAAAGAACAAGTTGACGATATGCAACACAATCTAGATAAATTGTCATGTTGGGCCCAAATTTGGCAAATGAGTTTCAATGCGGATAAATGTAAAGTACTACATGTCGGATACCTAAATGAGAAAGCAAACTATTCGATGAATGGCACTCAGCTTAAGAATGTAAACAGAGAAACTGATCTGGGAGTAACAATATCGAGTAACCTAAAACCGAGTCAACAATGTTCAGAAGTTGTTAAGAAGGCAAACAAAATAATTGGCTTTATAGGCAGGTCATTTGAGCATAAATCCAAAGAAGTTATCCTAACCCTTTACAATTCCTTAGTCCGCCCTCTTCTGGAATACTGCGTTCAATCCTGGTGCCCTTATTACCAAAAAGATATAAACAAGCTAGAACGAGTTCAACGTAGAGTTACCAAAATGATACCTAGCCTAAAGAACAAACCATACGAAGAGCGTCTTAGAGAATTAAATCTATTTCCTTTAACCCAGCGCAGATTAAGAGGCGACTTAATTCAAGTGTTCAAAATCATCAAAGGCATCGACAATATGAACTGTAGTAAGTACTTCACTATCGACCAATCTAATTACACACGGGGAAACGGTTGCAAAATTATTGGTAAATCTTTTAACTCGCACGAATCTAAGAATTTCTTCTTCAATCGAGTTGTCAACTTGTGGAATGGGCTTCCCCGAAACGTTATAGACTGCAGCACCGTTGATTCATTTAAATTCCGCCTAGACAAATATCTCGCATCAAACCCGCGACTGACTGCGTTTGTAAATGAATAACTTTATCCTCCCCTCAGTTACTAACCCATATGTCCCCTACTAACTTCCTAGTCCTGCCACGTTAGTGGCAGGGCAGTAGTTCCCTTTCCAATGTTCCCTTACCCACTCTAAACCACTGTTTGGACACTTGATCCTCAGTGTTTTGGAGGACAAGCAGCCTAGAAGGGTCACTAGATCTGTTGTTGCTTGATTTCCTTTGTACTCCTTTGTACTCCTTTGTACTCACTCTACCTTCTATCTTGATTTGTTTACATTTTAATCTATTAATCTATATCAGTAAGAGCTGGCACAGATCCTTTCCTTGGTTAAAACGAACTCATGTACTACGATTGCAATATTGGTTTATTTAGTAAGTGCATTTAGTTATATTATATTCATCCTCTCTCTCTCTCTCTCTCTCTCTCTCTCTCTCTCTCTCTCTCTCTCTCTCTCTCTCTCTCTCTCTCTCTCTCTCCCCCCTTATGCATAGGTCATAGGTCCTCCTTTGATGCTACGTGCCTTCTGCTGCAGATATGTTTATATATTTACAAGATATTACTCTTTTCTTGGAATGAAACACACACACGACCACTCACGCACGCACACACACACACACACACACACACACACACTACACACACACACACACACACACACACACACACACACACACACACACACACACACACACACACACTACACACACACACACACACGCCCTTTGGACACACTCATGAAAACACACACACATACATACATGCAAACACACCCTCGCACACGCATACGAATAACAAACATGCAAAAGGGGACACACACACACACACACACACACACACACACACACACACACACACACACACACTGTAAATATATACACCATTCTATCTATCTCTCTATTTATACCCGGTATAGTTATCTTTGAACCTGATGTATATCTATCCACCTACTCTCCTACTTAATGCCTGTAGTTTAAGGGAGGCTTAACCTGAGTGTAATGATCTCACATAGGGTTAACCAGCATATAAGAAATCAAAATAGAATTATTGTGATGAAAAAATATACGTGATCCGTACTGGAGGGGCCAATGCTTTTACTATTGGCTGTAGGCATTTTATAGCTGTACAACTATCCTTGTTCTATAGACATTTTCCCACAACAGGAGCAGGTATGGCCATAATATCATGTTCATTTTCAGCTTTAAAGTATTGCTCACCTGTGCGGAGTGGATGTGGACAGCTGGCGCTGAGACTGTTAGATAATAGTCAACGGTACAACGATGTTCAATGGGCCACGACTATCGGTCAACATTTTGAGCAAACTAAAAAACTGTTGTGCCTCGCCGACCCGTGGGAACCCTTGGTGATGCTGCTAGGGCGGCCGTCAAGGATACTGCCAAGGATTGAACCACGTTTGCCACGTCGTGGGGCGTCGGGATCAAAATCCTTTATGTGTGAAGTAACCTTTACCAGTGTATCTTAGTAGGTGTTCACTTCCACAATATAGATGGTATTGCATTCTGAGCAGCGGTACAGTTGTTGTTGATCATTACATATAAATGTTTGTTTATACTGTGACATGACAAGAGACCCGAGTGACCAAAGCGCCAGGTCGCCCAAGGTTTAGCTTTGGAAGCCTACCAGGACGGTCAAGTTTCTGGTCACTGCTGTTTGTGAGCGACCAGTCTCTTCCGTTCATTCCGGTCGCTGTCCACAAACTCACCCTATATTGGTAAATTAATATTAAATCAATGATAATGTTGTGAAAAGTATTGGCCAGAATCGGTAGCAGGAGAGAGAGAGAGAGAGAGAGAGAGAGAGAGAGAGAGAGGGAGGGAGGGAGGTGCCGCCTTTAGTATTCTTTAGGTGCCGGTATTAGAACTTTAAAATATTGCCTCTGGTTCCTGGTAATGCCTTATTGAAAGGAAAATGGGAGAAAGAAGAAAGCCGACGTACTCCATTCACCTTCTTTCAATTAATGTTTATGTTCGTTGCTTCAATATTTACGGTCGAGAGAGAGAGAGAGAGAGAGAGAGAGAGAGAGAGGGGGGGTGGGAAGAAGAGGGATATGGAGAGAGGGAGGGAGCCCTTTATGCAAATCCTTCAAGCTTGGTTTGAGGTCTAGTAGACATGGATGGGAAGCTACATTTACTCTATATCTCTATATATGTATATCTGTATCTACTCACTAATCTACTTGTTCTGCCTCTGTCTTTGTAGCCGGTTTTTTTCCATCTACATTTATCTATCTTTCTATTCATCTACCTAGATTTATTCCTTTCTAGTTTTTCCAGGCAAAACTATTATTGTTTCACGAGTGCATGCCGTTGAAGTTAACCTCTTCTGTACCGGCGACGTCTTTTAAATATTATACTAGCTATATTTAGGCGCTTTTAATCATCAATTAACATGCTTTGAAAAATCTTAATTAAACCCTTTTAATACCACAGATCTTTCGTAAACTGAACAAAATCGTGTAAATATAGCAAGGATGAAATAAAAAAAGACGTCGCCGGTACAGAAGGGGTTAATTGTCTCGCTATACTATGACGCACTTTTGCATTTGTTTTTTTGTTTACCATTCATTAGGCTATTATACAAAGATTATGAAGGACCTGTTGGGTTAATGGGTTTCACACCTCAGATTGCTAGAGGTCACCCCCTAAGCTGTATAAAAGCATCTAGTGTTAAAGGTGGGGGCTCATGGGTTGAGGTAAACATGGACAAATAATCGCCAACCTGTATAATTATAATTATCTTGTAAAATGCAATGTCACTGAAATAATTATTAACAATGGTATAAAGGATTTTGCGGATCGTCTATACCGGGCCTGTGACGTCATAGTGACGTCACACCAGTATCCTTAGCCTAGACTGGATGGTGGACTTACACTCTTGTGATGTCACAGGCCCGGTATAGACGATCCACAAAATCCTTTATACCATTGTTAATAATTATTTCAGTGCCATTGCATTTTGCAAGATAATTATGTACAGCTTGGCGATTATCATTCCATGTTTATCTCAACCCATGAACCCCCACCTTTAAGGGGGGTGACCTGTTTTTTTTTTTATCTCTCTCTGGGTTGTATCCTTTCGGTCCCATTCAGCCTACTGTTTAAAGAAGTTTATCCTCATCCGATAGTGATAGCGAGCCACCATGTTTTGGATGTTGAGTTAGACAGCTGGCTAAATTTGTACATTTGTCGATAGAAAAATGTGTCTGGCGAAGCCGGATTTGTCCATAAAATGCTGCTTCGCTATCGCTCGCCAGGAAAAAATCGACACCTGGATGGGGATAAATGTCTTAAAACAATAGGCTGAATGGGGCTGAATGGATACAACCAAGAAATATAAAAAAGCAGGTCACTCCCCTTTAGATGAGTACAAGGAAACAGTCTCCATGTTACTGAAAGAGTTAAGACTCTCCAATTCCATTACAAATATCGCGTCTACCATTTTGTATTGTAATTTTTTGACCCGCTACTATATTGAAGCTCCATGTTTATGTTTCTCTCTTTATGTTTATTTTGTGTTTATCTTTCTCTTCTCTCTTGACCCCTTTTTACTCATCATTACATCAGCCAAACGGAATTTGCTGATTTGCAGTCTGACTAATTGTTGTCTGTTTGTAAGCAAAATGTCTTACAAACTAATGGAAGGATTTACACGAGCTTACGTCAGGTTCTTCATTTGGTAATCATGACAATTATTACCTTTTTAGTAACATTCGATGGCTCCTTCCCCCAAAATAACCTTGAGAAGGCTTTTTAGTCGATCTTCATGATACTCACGGGTAGACCCTACAAGAGGATGTATTCTCAGTTGACTAACAACTAACTCGATCGGGAACACCATCGTATGGTTGTAATATTGACCACGAAATATATGAAGTAGATTGGTTTTGTCACCCTTCCAATTTGTTCATAATTATGCAGTGGCCAACCTTGCCAAGAGTTTCAGGAGCGATCAATCAGAATGACACCCGTCCTTTATTGTACCATGATTTCATTGGCCTTGTAAATAGAATTTGGTGACTGCTTTCAGTGAAACCAACAAACTTACCAATTCGTCCACCCAGCCCATTTTTACCGCTCGGCAGCCAATTCAACCACTCCACCCAATTCAACCAACCAACACTTTCAACCACTCATTCCAATTCAACCACTTGGCCCAATTCGACTGCTCAACCCATCTCGACTAGTGGACCCATTGAAACCAATCAGACCATCTCGACAGTTAGACTCACTTATTCACCGAACCAATTTGATCGCTCAACTCAATCGAATACTCAGCCCATATTGATTGATTGGGCCATTGAGATCACTCAGCCAAATTCGATGCCTTGGCCCAATTCCACTGTTCGACCCAATCAACCAATTGGCCCAAGTCAATAGTTCAAAACACTTTTAAACAAATGTACATACCATTTGCTCAGATTTGCACACATGTCGGATATATGCGCTCTACTGACTACTGATGTTCTCTAGATTTGTTCTCTTAACTTATTTGGTCAAAGGGGGACTTTTGGATCTCCCCTGTTTCGCTATAATAGTTTGGAGATTTTAAGACGTTTCAGACCATTAGTTTGGCGATAACAAGACGCATCAGTCCATTCAGGTGTCGATTTTTTCTGGGCGAGCGATATCGAGCCTGTTACTTAGAAGTGTAACTTCAAAGAAGGCCTTTTTGTTAGCCTAGGATACAAACTAAAACACATTGCTCGAAAATGGCTAAAACAAGCAAAATCCTCAATTATATTTAAACGAACTATCACACTGACCCGCGAGACACCGGATCAGATAATGTTAATGTTATCTTATTATCCAGGGTTACTTTCTGTAGTTATAGTATATTTTGTTATGTATTTATTTTCCTTTATGACCCCTCCTATTTTTTTTTTTTTTTTTTTTTTTTTTTTTATCTCTCGTTCCTGCTGTTGCTTTTATCTCTCTCCCCTCTCATAACCCTCTTGTCGTCTTTCGTGTTGTCTCGTGCGAGTTTTCTTCTTTTATTATAGGATTTCTGCCTATCTTTATAATATCTCTCTCACTCACTCCCCCCCCCTCCTCTCTCTCTCTCTCTCTCTCTCTCTCTCTCTCTCTCTCTCTCTCTCTCTCTCTCTCTCTCTCTCTCTTTCGCGAATCTCGATGTCACAAGAACCTCTTCACCTATAGTGTGGTCAACGGGGTGGAGCTAACTCCCAGGTTAGACATCCACTTCAAGAGTTTAGAATGTTGTAGGTAAATACAAAAATACAAATAAAATACTAATGTATATAAATAAATAAATGTTAGGTTAAGTATCAGTAGTATACAATATTTCATAGCGTCGTTCTTTGCTATGAATTTCCCAGTAGAAAGTTTCTCATTCTGCTGGGGGCCTTGTTTCCCCAACTAAATTTCATGTCGACCCAAGGTCGGAGGATGTGGTGGGTGGGGAGAAAGCCTTCTGGTTTGGTGTCTTTACCTTCCATTTTGTTGCTAATCTCATGTTAGAATTAAGTCTGGACTGCCTAGTAGAGACCGCAAGGTCTGTGAAGTCTGAGAATCAATGTAACTCTCTTCTCTTTCACCTACAAAAAACTGTGTGTTGCAGTGGGTTCCCAGGAGGGATGTTGGGAGTAAAACATAGAAATTAATGAAGGAGTGGGAGAAATCAATGTGATGACGGTGGACTCGTGTTACGCCTTGATCGCTAGCCGGAAAAAACATGGTGGAAAATTATAATGGTGAGCAGTGATGATGGTGGTGATAGTGAGGGAAGGGTGTACGGGAGATGGTGATAGTGTGGTGATGCGGATGGTGGTGATAGATGGTGGTGGAAATGATGGTTAAGATATGGAAAGAGTGGTGATAGATGGTAATGCTTGGTAGCGATAGTGTGTTAGATATAACAAACATTGATGAAGGCTTAGAGAGATCAATGTGACGGTAGACTCCTGTTACACCATCGATCTTGAACAACAAAACAAGGTTGAAAATGGTGAGTTGGTTGGTGACAATGAAGGGAGATTGTGAGAATGGGAGATGGTTGTGGTGGTGATGATGATGTACAAAGTACAAAGGAGTACAAAGGAAAACTAGCAACAACAGATCTTGCGACCCCTCAAGGTTACTTGTTCTCCAAAATACTGCTGTTTCTATTGTCCAACAGTAATTCAGAGAGATAAAGATGGGAAAAGGAAATGCCTCCCTGGGGATTAACATGGCAAGGAGGGGGGACAATATTAATTAAATAGCACAATTAAGGAAATATTTTATTCATTTACAAATGCAGTCAACCTTGGATTCAGAGCAAGGTGCTTGTCAAGGTGAACTTTGAAGGAATTAAAGGTGTTGCAGTCTTTAACATCTTGGGGGAAGTCCATTCCAAATGTTGACGACTCGATTGAAGAAGAAATTCTTGAAATTGTGCGAGTTGAATAATTTACCAATGATTTTGCAACCATTTCCCCGTGTGTAGTTTGATCGGTCAATCGTAAAGTATTTACTAGTTCATATTGTCGATGCCTCTGATGATCTTAAAGACTTGAATTAGGTCGCCTCTTAATCTACACTTTGTTAGGGGAAACAGATGTAATTCTTCAAGACGTTCCTCATATGGTTTCTTCATTAGACTGGGTATCATATTAGTGACTCTGCGTTGAACACGTTCCAGTTTGTCTTTATCCTTTTGATAGTAAGGGCACCAGGAGTGAGCGAACTAAGGAATTATAAAGAATGAGGATTATATCTTTGGTTTTATGCTCAAAGGACCTGCCTATGAAACCAATAATGTTGTTCGCTTACTTAACAACCTCCTTGCATTGTTGACTAGGTTTGAGGTTACTTGATATTGTTACTCCTAAATCCGTTTCTTTGGCTACAGTTTAAGTTGGGTGCCATTCATTGAATAGTTCGCTTTCTCATTTTGGCTTCCAATGTGAAATACTTTAAATTTTTCTTCATTGAAACACATTTGCCATATTTTAGCCCATTGAGATAACTTATCTAGATTGCCTTGCATATCCAGAATGTGTTCTTTGGAGATTACGTTATTTGCAACTTTTGTATCATCTGCAAACTTTGAGATTGTGCAGGTGAGGCCCTCATCTATGTTGTTTATGTAGATTAGGAAGAGAACTGGCCCCAGTACTGATCCTTGTGGTACTCCGCTAGTTACATTGGTCCATGTTGATGCTTTTCCATCTATGACTACTCTTTTGTTTTCGTTTTTCACTTAGCCAATTTTCTATCCATTTTAAGGCAACTCCTTGTACGCTGTGTGCTTTAATTTGATCAATAAGCGATTATGTGGAACTTTATCAAAAGCTTCTTGGAAATCGAGGTATATAATACCTACAGCTTTACTCTCATCATATAGATATAGGATATTGTGGAAGAAATCTAAAAGGGTTGTCAAGCAGGAACGATTGTTGCGAAAACCGTGTTGGGTATCTCTATGCATGTTGTTTTCCTCCAAGTGCTTTACGAGTCTGTCTCTTATGATAGTTTCTAGTATTTTACAGACAACTGAAGTCAAGCTGATTGGGCAATAGTTACTAGGTAAGTCTTTGCTGTCTTTAAACAAAAAATGGGGTTACGTTCTTTCCACTCATTCGGCCCAGTCCCAGTTCTCAGAGAATTGTTGAGTAGCAGTGTCAGAGGTTTGGAGAGCTCACATTTAGCTTCTTTGAGAACTCTGGGAGAAATGGTTACGGGTCCAGGCGATTTATTTACCTTGAGTTTGTCTAAACAATTCTTTACTTCTCTCTCAGTAATTTGAATATTGCTAAGCGCATTTGAATTAACTATTTGTACTGGTGATGCTGTAGGAATATCACTAAAGTCTTCTGTTGTGAAAACTAATGCAAAGAAGGTGTTGAGACCATTACTCATTTGTGCTTCATCTCTGGAATAGTCTCTGTTCTCATCCACTGATGATCCAATAGGTGTGTTGGAAAGAAGTATGGTGTGCTTGTTAAGTGTAGTGAAATTGTGAAATTAATAGTAGGAAAAGGTGTTTGTGAGAGTTAGTGGGATTACTCTCTGTGTAGGTGAGGCACAAATAGAAACATTGGGGGAAGCCAGGCAAATGAAACAGGAGTTCCAGCAACTCCTTATTATATGCCTATGTGGACTCCCCCTGGGTACTGATCTGCTCGATTGGTGCCTACAATCTACCCAGGGAAATTGGCGATGGGAAGTGTGATGATGGGAGATATGGATAGTGGTGCTGATGACGGCTGGTGGTTGTGATGGTGATGGGAAGTGTGAAGATGGAAGATATGGATAGTGGTGATGATGACGGCTGGTGGTTGTGATGGTGATGGGAAGTGTGAAGATGGGAGATATGGATAGTAGTGATGGTGACGGCTGGTGGTTGTGATGGTGATGATAGTTGACGGTGATAGTGGGGTTGGTGTACTACAAACTAATGGCAGACTGTGAACATTAATGTGACGGTGGATTCCTGTCACACCCTTCATCGTTAATCCTATGAGTACCAGTGACGTGTGCTACATTATATTTTAGCTATGTTTTGACGATATTGTGCAGCTTAGGAAGGATCTGTGGTATTTAAAAGGGTTGGTTGAGATATATTGAAGCCTTAATATTGCTAGAGGTCCTTCCAAAGCTGAATAAAACCGTGTAATAGTTGCCAGAATATGATAAAAAGGACGTCCTTGGTACTGAACGGGTTAAGGGGGCCCACCTAGTTTTTGTTCTCTTTCTCTCCCTCTCTATTTGGCTTGTATCCATTCGGCCCCATTCAGCCTACTGTTTAAAGACGTTTACCCCCATTAGTCAGGTTCACCGTGTCATGCCGTGGGAATTGCGTGCCAAAAGAGATTTTATTGTTTAAATGCCATCTATCGGGTGTTAATAAACAGAAAAACTTAGGTGGCAATTTTACTTTTGGGAATTTCTTTATTAACACCCTATAGATGACATTTAAACAATAAAATCGCTTTTTGCACGCAATTCCCACGGCATGACACGGTGAACCTGACTATTATTTAGGCATATACTGTGATATTTACACGATATGAGTGTGTATGTTTATATATACAAGAAAAAAAACGACAAATGTATGATAAAACATGTAATATTCATGACATGACTTCATAGCACTGATACAAATAAAGGAAATAAAAATATACTTTTCTGTAATCATCACACATTCATACCACCCTTTACCACCAGTAATTACTCCACTCAACATCTAGATGAATATTAACAATAGACTAAATGAATGTAAAATCTTAAATGAATCTTATGGGGTCATTTGGTGCTCTTAATACATTGTCAGTGGCGAATGGGTTAGTTTTGCAATATTCTTCAAGGCCACGTTTCACTTTATCCACATTTGCAGCGAACCGCTGGGCTATTGTTCCTGATAGTTGATAATGTTCTTGTTGAGTTGCATCAGTGGTCAAAGTGTAGTGGTGTCGGAAATCACTGACAATACGGGTCAACTCTGGTGCTGTCAGCAGGAAGCGAGTCAGTGCAGACACATTTTGCGTGATGATCCCTCCCACTACCTTGAGTCTTCGGATTTCTTGTTAGAGGGTTTGATCCACAAACAGGTTGCAGAATGGTGTTCCTGTCTTCTTGACACAGAAGTCACCATCTTTAAGTGCACTCCATGTGTCAGGGTAGTCTGTCTTCAGTGCATTTATTTGAGCCAAATGAAATGGCATCAGTCTGGCATACTTGTACAGGTCGTGAGCAAAGAAATACTTGACCTGATTGTCAAGGGAGGCCAAATATTCTTCCCAGTCACCTTGTCTACACGCTCGGAATAAGTGTAGTAGGCACTCGACTTGATGCACATAATTCATGAGGAATTTACCAACTTCTCCATCATTTGATGTTGTCATCTTCTCTTCGATACTCTCAGTGTAGCTTGCACATATGTTGTCTAAGACTGTGGTGTTTTCTTTCTTTCGACTGTGCAGACCTTCTCAGAGCTGTTGGCGCTGTTCTGCAATGACTGAGGTGTCATAAGCATCAAGCTGCTCGTACTTCATGACGTAGCATGCCAAGGCATTTACGGTGTGGTACTCGATACCCCGCGTGAATGCTTTCCCATCATAGATGTGACGCAGTGTTGTTGGAGAATAGATGCCCTTTTCTATGGCGACCGTGTCAAGACCGCTGCCTTCAATGTACTTTCCTAGTGCATGCAGGGCTGCAAAACATATGTGGAGTTCCCCTGCACGTAGAACCCAATTGATGTTCCCCTCTGATTCTTGGATCTTCACTGCTCTCTCATAGAGATCAAGGTCTAGAGTGATAACAATTTTTCTGTCAGGACCCATCACAACAGCAGATATATTCTGTGTCAGTGAAAGGACGGTATATAGTGTCGCGTAATCCGTTGGAGCCTGTCGAAAGAGTGGTGCAACAACTTCACTCTGTGTTTTTGTTGACTTGCAATCTTTGAGTTGCAGAAGCAAGGAATTTGTTGCAGACCAAGTAGGCATGAGAGACTGCCGAGGTGGATGTTTGTTCAGTCTACTGGTCGGCCGAGATCCTTGTTGGTGGTCACTCGTCTCTGGCATTGTCGTGTCCTCATTGGTGTCTTCTTCCACAACCGGATCAAGGTCTTCTGTCAAAGTACCTTCTGCTGTACGGTTGTCAAAGCTTGTGTTGGCGTTGATTGTGACATCTTCACTGTTATATTGTACAGTGTTGTTGCAAGCATCCAAGAGCGGTCCATTGTGGCATATCTCTTCAGAAGTCCAGAGTTCGCGTTGATCTTGTAGGTATCAAACTTGGTAGCTTTGGGGATGATCTGTGGGTCTGCAAGGTACACTACATCCTGCTTTACAGGTGTTACTTTGTCCGGTATTATGAGCGGCTGGCTCACTGCTTCACCTTCATCTGTGTCTAATTGATTCATGACGACCACTGTTCAGTGCAATGTATTCTGTCCATCGCACGTGTCTTCCAGGAAGTCGATGTTGTCTGTGGCAAAGAAGACGGACTTGCCCTTCTTGACAAATATCGGTATGCAATAGCCACCCGTGGATTTCATTCTCTCGACCACTCCACACTCCACTCTCTTTTTGATGTTGAGGACACTGCTGTAGCTGGTTCCAAGATGTAAGTCTGACAGGAAGTTGACAAGCCGTTTGCTGCGTACTTTGTTGCATACAGAGAGTGCCAAGCCAATGTTCAGCGGTGTCTCTGTGTGTGACCCAAATCCAACATCTGACTTCGGCTTTTGGCGAACTTGCTTGGCGCTCTTCACATTTTGCACAAGTACTTGTGATACAATGCTGACGGTGTTCTTTATGGCTCCATCCCGCTTACCAGAAACAGAGTGTGCATTTGTGCCAAAGAGTACCTGCTTCAGAAAGAAAGCTACCATTGGTGGATTTTCAAACGACATGCTACCAGTGAAGTGCCACTTATCTTTGCAATTCAACAACTCATCACGAAGCAACTTAGCAACTCCAACAATGTCGCTAAGTGTTTCCTCTGAATCTTTGGGTACTACTTTATCAACAGCGACTGAAAGGGTTTTACTACTGATGATATGGTCACTTTCATTGAGTCGATGGGGCCTGACAAATTCAGCAGTACTGATATTTTCTGTTATCAAATTTTTAGGTGGCGTTTGAAGTCGGAGCTATCCACACTAACATCATGTTCAGTCAAAGTTGACAGATACTCATCATTAACATCATTCATACTTAGAACAGCACCAGACGAGAGCGAACATTTGACTGCATTTACAATTTCAATGTCACACATATGCTTGGTGATATTATCATCGACCCCAATACAATCAAATCTGAAGGAATAGCATTGGCGTTCAACATTTCGTAAGCAATCTCTGTGATACCACATTTCATATGCAGCGGCATCACCAACTTCCTGCAACAGTGACAGGTTTGCTCGGACTTTGTCGTCACGTGTGTTCGCTTTTATGTCCAGAAACCGGGTCCCCATCGTATCTGTCAGGACAAGATGCAACTCTCCATCTGTCGGATTGTCACAGAGAAACGCACAGGACTTGGTCTTTGGCTCCATTGGGCGACACCTGCGAACACGTCTGACAGAATCCTCATCATGAGCCAAGGATGGACGTCCGAGTTTAGCTGGTCGCATTTGTGATTCACCAGATGATATTTCACAAAATCGCTTTTCGGCTCTCCAGCATGCCTTTGTGCACTACGAGTTTGTAGCATTCTTTGTGGTAATGGATGTTTTCCGTATCAGATGCAGACAACTTTGACAGATTTTCAGCCAGAGGTGCATTCTGCATTTCTCCATACTGTGCTCGCTTCTCGGCAAAGTTCTTTATGTTACCAATAGAATCTGATGTAACATTCTGTACAAAGGTGTAACCCTTCCGCTTGCCTTTATCGCAAATGATGCAGGTGAGTGAGTTAATTGTCACGTCCGTTATAGTTGAATCTCAACAGGCCTATCTTCGAAACGGGTGAACTTCTTCATAAGTGCATATCTGGAAATAAATAATCCATTATCAATTCCAGATATCAACTAAATATTTGGTACATAAATGAATGATGATAATTATGAGGAAGACACCTGATTTGTTTCATAATTTTCCTATTAATATTTTAAGAGATAAAAATAGTTATAACAATATTAGCGCTTTCATTTCGGGCGATACACTGCGAAATGACGGTACCCCCCTTTAAGCCCCCACAAAAACCCAAATTCCCAAAATTAAAATTGCCACCCAAGTTTTTCTGTCTACTAAGACCCTATAGATGCCATTTAAACAATAATATCGCTTTTGGCACGCAATTCCCACGGGACCACATTCCAGGTACACGGCGAACCTGACTACATCCAGGTGTCAATATTTTCCTGATCAGCGGTAGCGAGCCAGCATATATATATATATATATATATATATATATATATATATATATATTTGTTTTTGCCAGCTAGCTAAATTTGTAAATTTTTCGATAGAAAAATGTGTCTGACGAAGCCGGATTTCTCCGTACAATGCTGGCTCGCTGTCACTCGCCAGGATAATATTGACACCTGGATGGGGTGTCATTTTTGCATTAATATTTTGTCCTCGCAGATTATTCCAAGCTTTCACACCACGGTTTAAGGAGAGGTTTTTAGTTTGCTTCCTAGACCCCCAGCAAGCCTAATAAGAAATAGAGATATATTGGTACATTTGTCGGTATAAAAATGTGCTGGCCGAAGGCTGAGTCCCCCTAAATTGCAGGCTCGCGAAATGGGGCGAAAGGTCCTATAATCTCTATACGAATGGGGGCGAACGCTTTGAAGTCTAAAGATCAATGGGGCTAAACATGAGGAAGAACGGGGTCCATGAAAAAATAAACCTTCCCTTAAAGACGATATGCCTCACTTGAATCGTCTGTACATGTTTACCAATAATCCTAAAGCCGATGGTTCTGGTTCAATATGCATGATTGATGTACGTGATGGGGCTTACCGGGTGACACCTGTTGACATTACGGGGTGATAGCTGTTGACATTATGGTGGCAGTAATGGCGAGAAAGTGTGTTAACCCTTTTAGTGCTGGTGTTGTTGAGTATCAACTCTGCGTAAGCAGAGTGGTATCGCCCCCCCCCCCCCCCCTCTCCGGTATGGTGACGTATTAGTGATGATAGTGAGTAGTAGTAGTGATGATGGTGAAAGTTGTAGTGATGATGACAGTAGTAGTGATGATGAGAGCAGTAGTGATGATGGTGAGAGTATTAGTGATGATTATAATAGTAGTGCTGATTAATGGTGATAGTGACTAGTAGTGATGATGGTGACTTATCGTAGAGTTGGGTATGCCGTTTTGATTTTGGGCCAATCGGCACGTCTACTATATTTATAGTTTAGATATATTTATACGATTTGTTTAAGCTTATGAAGGATATAGACTCTGGTAGCTAAAAGGGTTATTTAAGATAGTCTGTAACAGTTTAATGGGTAGACGTCCTTCATTAGCTTAATAAAATCGCATAAAATTTGCCAAATATAATGAAAAGGACGTCACTGGTACTGCATGGGTTAACCAATTGAACATACGATCGGTTTATCTATATTGTCTTCTGACTATCATTCGACGTGTTTATGCAGCCTATGACATCTTTAGAAATGAAAGTGGTGCAAACTATCTCCTATTGTTAATACTCCCCACAGTTAATACTCCCCACAGTTCATTCTTATACTTCAATCAATCGTCTAGATATATACTGAATTAAATGAAGAAAAGTGTTTTCCTATTGTAACAGAGATAAGTAAAGTGTGTTATATCATAAGTGGATCATCCCTGTTAATTAAATTACTTGCATAAATATTTCTAGAACTTTGTAAACCTCAGAAAGTCTTGAAGTCAAAGAGACATAGTTATATTATTTATTTATTCTAACACTATTTTCTCTCTTCAGAATGTTATGTACTCTAGTTCGATTGCATTTGTTTAATAAGGTTGATTTTATTATTCACAATTTGTCTTGTTTTGCGTTGCAGGTAAGGCGAAGGTCGTTGATGATGATGGATGAGGTGGAAGGAGACCCAAGGTAATGTATATATTGGCTCATAGTCTTCATATATTAATAGGCCTGCTGGGCTAAAAAATAAATCGTTAGCGATAGCTATAATAAAGTATATACAGTATAATGTATATATTTGCCGATAGTCTTAATAAATTTACTATGAATGACCTTTTCTGGGCTTTCGAAAATCGTCTAATGGTTGCAATACTACATACGTACCCTGCATTATTTTAATAAAGATATATTCAGGCTCTCAAGAGGTCTAGATGCACTACACAAATGGGAAGTAAATTGGCAGATGAAGTTCAATGTAGATAAATGCAGTGTAGTAAAATTTGGGAAATCGGTAGAAAATGCAGGATATAGATTAGCCTAGATAACGTGAATATAAGAAACTCAGATAATGAAAAAGATTTGTCAACTGTGATTTGAAACCTATAAATCAATGCATTAGTGCTCGAAATAAAGCAAATAGAGTTTTCGGATTTATATCAAGAAGTGTGAGTAATAGAACAGCAGACGTAATCTTAAAACTTTATCTAGCGTTGGTAAGACCACACATGGATTACGCTTCCAATTTTGGTGTCCCTAATACAGAATGGACATAGATTCCTTGGAGAGAGTACAACGTAGAACGACAAAAATTATCCATACTATATCCATATGAAGAAAGGTTGAAGAGATTAGGCTTAGATTCGTTAGAGAGACGCAGAGTTAGAGGGGATATGATAGAGGTGTTCAAGTGGGTTAGTGGGATTAATAAAGGAGACATGAAAGAACTCGAACAAATGGTTTCAAATTAGATAAATTTCGTTTTAGAAAAGATATAGGCAAATATTGGTTTGGTAACAGAGTTGTAGATAGGTGGAATAGGCTAGATCAAGAACGATAGAGAGCTTTAAGATAAAATTAGATATGCATATAGACGAGAAAGGTTGGGTGCGAGGGGGATTTGCCGGGTGTGGGACAATCGGCGCTCTGCAGACCCCGTAATCTTGTTTTGACCTCTGACCGTTTTGGTGAGGTCGGTCCTCATGGTGTTTTGTAGTGAGCTGGGCCTATAATTGGACCTTATAATTGGGGTTGGGTGTGAGAGGGATCTGTCTTGTGTGGCCAATCGGCTTTCTGCAGACTCCCAGTTTCTTATGTTCTTATATTCAAACAATGTTAAACCTCTTGACTTTGAAACGTCTGTCCTATGCTGAATAACATCGTCTAACCTAAGCTGGATAGGCCTACATTGAAACTACAGGTTGTGAAGGGACTGACTCTCCCCTTCCTTGGGTTCTTATTAAGGGGGTAGTGCTTGGTTGTTGGTCTACAGTATATACAGTATTTATGTATTTATTTATTATTGAGTTTCTTCGCTAGACCTCCAACAAGCTTAGAAAAACACCCCGTAGACCCCCTTTCAAGATGAATTTGTAAATTTTTTGGTAGAAAAAAGTTCGGCCAAAGGCCGGTTCATTCTCGAATTAGAGGCTCGCTAACGCTCGCCAGGGAAAAATCGACACTTAAAAGGCACGAAAGGTCTTAATATTGATAACAAAAATTAGGCGAAATGTCTCAAAATCGCCAAACTAACGGAACGAACGTCTTAAAACCTCAAAACTAATATGCTAAACATGAGGGAGAAGGGGGCGGGGGGTCCAGAAAAAGCGAGTACCACCCCCTTAATTGTGGAAGTAGAGTGAGCCCTTTAGCTTTGTTTTGTGATTGTGAATATGTGAGCAAAGATGAATCTGAATTCAGTTATGTGTTTGTAGAACATTATCACTACAGTTATATAAGTCAAGATTATGATTAGCCCCTTGTGTACCACCAACGTGTTATGTTTTAGTCCAGCTATATTTAGACGATATTATGCTGCTTAGGAAGAATCTGTGGTAGTGTAATGGGTTGGTTGAGATAGTTTGAAGCCTAAATATTGCTAGAGGTCCTTCCTAAGCTTAAGAAAATCGTCTAATAGTTGCTAGAATATAATACAGAGGATGTCCCTGCTACTGAATGGGTTAATAGTTATTCACTTAAATTAATCCTTAACAGTGTGACTAGATGAACTGTGTCTTTTACCATTTTAGTTATACGTAAATGCAATAATTAACCTATTTTAACTTCAAATTAAATGTACATATTATACCCTAGTGTTAGCGCAAATCAACACTTAATCAATTCCATTAACCCGACATATTGCTATATTTTTAATCATAAACAAATATAACTATTTTACTAGTAACGTGACCGAAATCGTATTTTACACTCATAAAAATCTAACCAGAATCCTATTTAATTTAACCTTATCTTAAAGGTGGTGGTGCATGGTATGAGATAAAGGTGGTGGTGCATGGTATGAGATAAAGGTGGTGGTGCATGGTATGAGATAAAGGTGGTGGTGCATGGTATGAGATAAAGGTGGTGGTGCATGGTATGAGATAAAGGTGGTGGTGCATGGTATGAGATAAAGGTGGTGGTGCATGGTATGAGATAAAGGTGGTGGTGCATGGTATGAGATAAAGGTGGTGGTGCATGGTATGAGATAAAGGTGGTGGTGCATGGTATGAGATAAAGGTGGTGGTGCATGGTATGAGATAAAGGTGGTGGTGCATGGTATGAGATAAAGGTGGTGGTGCATGGTATGAGATAAAGGTGGTGGTGCATGGTATGAGATAAAGGTGGTGGTGCATGGTATGAGATAAAGGTGGTGGTGCATGGTATGAGATAAAGGTGGTGGTGCATGGTATGAGATAAAGGTGGTGGTGCATGGTATGAGATAAAGGTGGTGGTGCATGGTATGAGATAAAGGTGGTGGTGCATGGTATGAGATAAAGGTGGTGGTGCATGGTATGAGATAAAGGTGGTGGTGCATGGTATGAGATAAAGGTGGTGGTGCATGGTATGAGATAAAGGTGGTGGTGCATGGTATGAGATAAAGGTGGTGGTGCATGGTATGAGATAAAGGTGGTGGTGCATGGTATGAGATAAAGGTGGTGGTGCATGGTATGAGATAAAGGTGGTGGTGCATGGTATGAGATAAAGGTGGTGGTGCATGGTATGAGATAAAGGTGGTGGTGCATGGTATGAGATAAAGGTGGTGGTGCATGGTATGAGATAAAGGTGGTGGTGCATGGTATGAGATAAACATAGAATGATAATCGCCATCTTTCATATAATTATCTTGCAAAATGCAATGGCACTGAAATACAGTAATTTCTAACAATGATATAAAGGATATTGTGGATTGTGAGGTGCATCGTTTACACCGGAGATTAACGACGTGTGACGTCACAAAAGTCATGTTTATCAGGAGGAAGGTGGCACACATATATTGGGAGATAAACACATTCAAATACACAATAAGCCAATGCTTTGCAAGTGGCATATAACTCACAGTTCATCTAACAGAGTCAATAACTTAATACCATATTGAATTATAGTTACGGCAATTATTTAATCATGATATTGCATTTATTTAGATAGACTAAAGAATGGAAATTTTTTGAGAATTAGCCCTGGATTCGTTTAAGCCAGTGGTCCATGCGCACTGTCATGCAACTGCACTTTTCCGATTTATCCTAAAAATCTCTTCAGTTTATCTGACTAAAGACATTTTTCAGTTCGAAATATAGTTGTCACAATTAAATAATGCATTGTAATATAATATAATTATTAACATATTCTTCGCTTAAAGTATGGACAATTCAGTGAGATACCCTCGGAATTCTTGTAACCGAACCATAATCATGTAAATGCTGCATTACTCAAAATCATTTTCGAAATTCTCTCTGTTCTATCTATCTATCTATTGCCTGACGCCGTGATCCCCGAAGGGGTGGCCACGAACGAACTGCCCCCATGCACCTCTGTCCCCAGTCAGTCGACGCCCCTCCCCCCAACCAGCACCGCCTTCATTCATGTAGTTCCTCACTCCATCCTTCCACCTCATATTCGGTCTACCTCTCCCCCTCTGTCCCTCCACCTCGCTCTCGTACACCCTCTTAGTCATTCTCTCGCTTTCCATACGTTCCATATGGCCGAACCATCTCAAGTTGTTCCTTTTCACACTTTCCAGCACATCTACCTCCACACCACACCTCCTTCTTACTTCCTCATTAGTCTGTCTATCCCTCCATGTAATTCCGCACGCACTCCTTAAGTAATTCATTTCCACTGCTCTCACTCTTGGTCTGAGTCTCTCAACCAACGTCCATGCTTCGCTTCCGTAAGTCAGTGTCGGGATTACCACACTGTCATGCAAGGACTTCTTCACTTCCATACTGACCACCCTATTTCTTGTTACTGCTTTTAGCGTTCCTACAACACTCTTCCCCTGTTGTACCCTCTCCCGCACCTCTTCATCCATAGTCCCATCTTTACTCAACACACTGCCCAGATACTTAAAAGAGTTGACGATCTCCATAGCCTGACCGTTCAGCTTCATCTCACACTCTGTGACTTCACCCCTTTCGAAGACCATAACCTTGCTCTTCCCCGTATTTACCTTCAAATTCCGTTTTTCGCACACTGTTCCAAACTCATTTACCAGACCCTGCAACTCCCATTCATTATCACTCATCAGAACTGTATCATCCGCAAACAGCAGTATAGGTAGCTTCCACTCAATTCCCTCCCTTTTCAGCGATACACCAACATCCACTGCTCTTGATAGTATTTCTTTCATAACTCCATCCATATATACAGTAAACAACCACGGGGACATCACACACCCCTGTTTCAAACCAACATTCAGGTCAAAGAACTCGCTCTGCTCACTCTCCACACGTACTGCCGCCTTTGCACCCTCATACATGCTCTTCACTGCTTTCAGCAACTTGCCCTCTACTCCGTATATTCTAAGTACTTTCCACAAACCTTCTCTATCCACTCTGTCATAGGCCTTCTCCAAGTCCATAAAGGCAACATACACCTTTTGTTTCTTCTCCAGATACTTCTCCACAACACAATTCAGGGTAAAAATCTGATCTACACATCCTCTTCCCTTCCTAAAGCCTCCCTGCTCGTCGCCTATCCATTTCTCCGTTCTCACTCTCACTCTCTCAATCACTACCCTACTGTATACCTTCCCTACTACGCTTAGAAGACATATTCCTCGGTGGTTACCACACACTCCTCTTTCCCCTTTGCCCTTATATAGGGGGACTATTATGCCAGTCTTCCAGTCATCGGGTGCACTCCCCTTCTCCCATGCTAGTTTGCACATTTTCCATACCCATTCTATCACTATCTCACCACCATACCTCAACATTTCCCCACACACTCCATCTGTTCCTGGTGCTTTCCCCAACTTCACTCTTTTCATGGCTTCCCACACTTCTGACCTCCTGATCCCCACCTCCTCCTCCACTACTTCTCTTCTTCTCCCTCCCATACCATATCCAGCTATGTTTGCTGGCTCTTCATTCCTTTCATTTAGCAACTCACTGAAGTACTCCCTCCATCTTTCGACTCTCTCTTGCTTCTCGGCTAGCATTCTCCCATTCTTATCTTTCACACCCTTACTGTTTCCCTTGCTACCTTCCCTAACTTTCTTGACTTCTTTCCAGAACAGTTTCTTACTCTCCCTCCATTTTACACTCAGATTCCTTCCAAATTCCTCATCTACTCTTCTCTTACTTTCCTTCACTACTCTCTTCACCACCCTCTTACTCTCCACGTACCTCGCTCGTTTCTGTCTCTCGGAATCTTCATTCCCTCTACTACCCAACCACTCTCTATATGCTTTCTTCTTTTCTTCCACAGCTATTCTTACCTCTTCTGTCCACCATGCTGTACCTTTCACTCCCCTCCCTCTTCTCCTCACTCCACACACCTCCTCACATGCTGCACAGATCTCATCCTTAAACACCTTGCTCATCTCCTCCACTTCCTCCATAACTTCCAGGTCGAACCCACCTAGTCGTCTTTCCACTGCTCTCCTGTACTCCTCCCTGACTTCCTCCTCCTGCAACCTCTCCACCCTCCTCACCATTCCACCCTCCTCTCGCCTCCCTCCCGCTCTCCTCACCCACTTCTTTTGTATCCTAACCTTAGCTACCACTACATAATGATCAGACAGACCCCCTCCAATACCCTTATACACCCTAGCATCCATCACAGATTTCTTCATTCGTTCATCCACACATACATAATCAATCAATGACTTTCGTTCCACCACTGTCTTATCCTTCATCGTCAACATCCGTTTCCACGTGTACCTGTGGATCATTCTGTGTCGGAAGAAGGTGTTGGCTATCCACAGCCTCCTCCCCACACATACGTCCACAAGTGCACTACCATTCCCATTCACCTCTGATGGTACCCCCCACCCTCCCACCACTCCCTCAACTTTCCTATCACCCACCTTACCATTCATATCTCCAATCAGAAATATTCTTTCGTTCTTGTCAAACTTCTCCAGGCACGCCTCCACATTCATCCAGAACTCCTCTTTCTTTCTTTCAAGTATATCCTCTGTCGGGGCATACACGCATACAATCACCCACGTTTGTATTCCTACTTTCATTCTCACCCACACAATCCTTGAACCCACAGACCCATACTCTCTTACACATTCCTTCCATTTGCTACTTACAAACAAACATGCACCTTCTCTCGCTGTTTCTTCACTCACTCCAGCACACACACCCATTCCACACTCCCACTCTCTCACATCTGAACCTTTCCATTTGGTCTCTGTCATTCCACATACATCCAGCCTGGCATTCACTAACACTTCCTGAACCTCTCTCTGTTGATGCTAAATATTTTCAGTTAACGCGCTGAATTATACAGTATAGGCTGCATTCCTCATATTAATCTCACAATTTCCTTTAGTTAATTTTACTCAAGTGATTTTTCACTTTGAAATACTCTTGTGACTATTGAATATAGTGCACAAAGTGATACCATTATGAATTACTTATTTATTTGATAAATAAAAGCCTGTAATTCTTGTAAACGCGTTGCCTAAATGGAATACATTACTCTTATTCATGTCCAAACTTCCCTCAGTGTATAAGTGATGTTTTGTTTGTAACTGTAGTTGTTGCAATTAAATGTAATGCATGGAATAGGTGAATCATGATTTACGGACTCTTTGACCATAAAACTATGGGCTTGTTCGTGAGATAGCAGAGTTTGAAAAGCTGCACCATTGTTACTAAAACACTGCATCATATACAGTATATACACGGTTGAATATTCATAAAATATATATGTTTTATCAATAACTGATCACAAAATATTTTCAACAAACCACCATCTAATGATGGAGCAAATACAAATATTAGCAGTTTATATAAAAGTTTCATTGGCAATAAACTATTGAAGTCATTCAACAGTGAAGTGACATTCTATTAGTAGGTAGGCTATGAGTAGCATAGGCTTACAGGTCATTAATCTAACTATGTGTGTGATATACAGTAGTTATATTGTTAATTCAATAGTTGATTATTGCACAGGCCTATTCCTCCTAGAGTAATTGGTGACACCAATCGAGCCAGGCAATACCCAGGGGAGGCCTCATAGACACCTCATAGACATGTGATAAGTAGTTGCTGGAACTCCTGTTACATTTGTCTGGCTTCCCTCACTGTTTCTGTTTGTGTCTCACTTACACAGAGTAATTCAACTAGCTCTCACAAACACCTCCTCTTCCTATTCATTTCACTACATTAGATACGCACACCACACTTCTTTCCAATACACACGCACAACAACAAAACACAGTTTTAAATAGCGACTATCACTCTTTCAACTTTGGGGAGATACTTGTTGCTGGCAGCTTTGCCTTTTGTTTCTTTCATAAACATAGTCATAAATGTATAGTCTACTAACTAACTGAAATATTGCCAGTAACTTCCACACATATAGTACACAGTGTATAATATAATACTGTAGAGGTTTAGTTTGCTGTCTACTGTAATTATCACCTTTTCTCTATTATTCCCTAATGCAGTGTAGATTAACCGTGTTTAATTGGTTAACAATAAACCACTGTGTTAACTCATGATTTGCTGAGCAGACCAAGAATAACAGAATTGTTCATATTTACCGAGGATTAAATTATTGTTCTCGTGCTCGACGGCTGGGCAAACATGGTTGGTCGACTATAGTCTGTTCATTCTAGTTTGGCCAGACATCGTAACCTCTAACCTCTCATAACTCAAAAAGGACTAGAGTAATAGAGTAATAGAGCTAATATTTCTACCACACAGGAACACTTGGCTAGGGAATAGGTGTGTAAATTGACAGCTCATTTGTTCTAGCCTTTTTGGAGTTACAGAGATTAGGGGTTACGATTTCTGCCCAACCTAGAATGAACGGACTATAGTGGGTTCCTCTTGTGACGTCACAGGGACTTCGTTGTTGCCAGGGTAATACTTGTTTTTTTTCTATATATATATATATATATATATATATATATATATATATATATATATATATTAATATATTTTTGCATTTCCTCGCTAGACCTCCATCAATCTTTAAAAAACAACCCCTAGACCCCCTTTCAAGATAAATGTGTACATTTTTCGGTAGAAAAATGTCTTTCTAAAATTACAATTATAGTGGGTTCCCCTTGTGACGTCACAGCCACTTCTCCACTCTCCTTAATATACCCTTAGCCTAACCTGTAAATAGCGGAATCGAACCTAGACTAACCTAAATGTAGCCTAAATCTGCCCTATAAAAAGCCTCTCCACTCTTCCGCCCGCATCCATCCATACACTCTCACCTTTAAGGGCAGATGGGCCTATTTATTTCCATATTTTTTTTCTCTTTTTATTATTTTTAAGTTTCCTCCCTAGACCTCCATCAAACTGTAAAAAACACCCCCTAGATCCACCTTCAAGATAAATTTGTACATTTCTTGGTAGAAAAATGTCTCTGGCTGAAGGCCGTTTACGAAGTACAAATGAGTAATGCCCTCAATACCTTCTTTGCATCAGTTTTTACAACAGAAGACCTCAGTGATATCCCTACACCATCGCCGATTCAGATTGATAATTCAGATGTTCTAAGCAATATCACCGTTACAGAGAGAGAAGTATTGAATTGTTTAGATAAACTCAAGGTAAATAAAACGCCTTGACCTGATACAATTTCGCCTAGAGTTCTAAAGGAAGCTAAGGATGAGCTCTCCAAACCACTGACATTACTATTCAATAAATCCTTGCAGTCTGGAACTATGCCTGATCAGTGGAAGATAGCCAACGTAACACCGATATTCAAAAAAGGCAGCAAATCCCTACCCAGTAACTATCGTCCAATTAGCTTAACCTCAGTTGTATGTAAAATGCTAGAAACGGTCATAAGAGACAGACTCTTAAATCACTTAGAGGAAAATAACATACTTAAAGATACTCAACACGGCTTTCGTAAAAAACGTTCCTGTTTAACAAACCTCTTAGACTTCTTCCACGATATCCTCAACCTCTACGATGAGAGTAAAGCTGTAGATATTATATACCTTGATTTTCAAAAGGCCTTTGACAAAGTTCCCCACAAACGTTTACTGCTAAAACTAAAAGCGCATGGAATACAAGACGGTGTGTTGAAATGGATAGAAAATTGGCTCAGCGACAGAAAGCAAAGAGTAGTCATAAACGGTAAGGCATCTAAATGGACCAATGTAAGTAGCGGGGTACCCCAGGGATCGGTACTAGGACCAATTCTCTTTCTAATTTACATCAACGACATAGATGAGGGTCTCACCTGTACAATCTCAAAATTTGCTGACGATACAAAAATTGCAAATAGCGTACTCTCAACAGATCAAGTTGACGATATGCAACACAATCTAGATAAATTGTCACATTGGGCCCAAATTTGGCAAATGAGTTTCAATGCGGATAAATGTAAAGTACTACATATCGGATACCTAAATGAGAAAGCAAACTATTCGATGAATGGCACTCAGCTTAAGAATGTAAACAGAGAAACCGATCTGGGAGTAACAATATCGAGTAACCTAAAACCGAGTCAACAATGTTCAGAAGTTGTTAAGAAGGCAAACAAAATAATTGGCTTTATAGGCAGATCATTTGAGCATAAATCCAAAGACGTAATCCTAACCCTTTACAATTCCTTAGTCCGCCCTCTTCTGGAATACTGCGTTCAATGCTGGTGGCCTTATTACCAAAAAGACATAAACAAGCTAGAACGAGTTCAACGTAGAGTTACCAAAATGATACCTAGCCTAAAGAACAAACCATACGAAGAGCGTCTTAGAGAATTAAATCTATTTCCTTTAACCCAGCGCAGATTAAGAGGTGACTTAATTCAAGTGTTCAAAATCATCAAAGGCATCGACAATATGAACTGTAGTAAGTACTTCACTATCGACCAATCTAATTACACGCGGGGAAACGGTTGCAAAATTATTGGTAAATCTTTTAACTCACACGAATCTAAGAATTTCTTCTTCAATCGAGTTGTCAACTTGTGGAATGGGCTTCCCCGAGACGTTATAGACTGCAGCACCGTTGATTCATTTAAATTCCGCCTAGACAAATATCTCGCATCAAACCCGCGACTGACTGCATTTGTAAATGAATAACTTTATTTTATCCTCCCCTCAGTTACTAACCCATATGTCCCCTACTAACTTCCTAGTCCTGCCACGTTAGTGGCAGGGCAGTAGTTCCCTTTCCAACTCTAAACCACTGTTTGGACACTTGATCCTCAGTGTTTTGGAGGACAAGCAGCCTAGAAGGGTCACTAGATCTGTTGTTGCTTGATTTCCTTTGTACTCCTTTGTACTCTTAAAATTACAGGCTCGCTATCGCCGCCAGGAAAAAAATGTCACCTTAATGGCACGAAAGGTCTTAATATTGACAAATAAATGGGGTGTAAAGTCTTAAAATCGCCAAACTAATGTGCCGAATGTCTTAATCTCTGAAAGCCAATGGGGCTAAACACGAGGGGAGAAGGGGGCCAGAAAAACCGGCCCAACCCCTCTTTAACCCTGGCCAAAAATCTAACTTAATTCTCACCTGAATACAACCCATTTCTAAACTATATATAACTTGCGAGTTTCAAGCTATAAGGAAGTTGGAGCTGTAGACATCGATATTTAAACGGAAATACAGTAATAACGTAGGCTTTTAATGGATAAAAAGTATGTTGAATTGAGTTTTATGTATTTATATATGTACAGTACTTTAACCGTATTTTAGCTGGTAATTCTGCTACATATTGTTATCTACAGCTCCAACTTCCTTATAGAACGAAACTCGCAAGTGGGGAATTCCTAAACTATAATTAATCCCCAAGCCAGATATAGCATGTAATAAATGAAATATAAGCGTATTGCCTGTACATAACTAAATCAAACCTAGACTAATCTAAATCTAGCTTAAATCTGACCTATAAAAAGCCTCTCCCTTTCGTCCGCTTCCATATACTGCACTGCCACCTTTTAAGTTTTTGTATTTTTTTTTTTTCTGGACTACATTTCTCCCTCATGTTTTGCCCCATTAGTTTTGAGATTTTAAAACTTTCGCTCCATTAGTTTGCCTATTTTACGAACTATAGCCCTATTTCTATGTAGATTTTAATACCTTTTCGTGCCATTTCGGTGTCGATTTTTTCCTGGCGAGCTATGCCATTTAGGAGCCTGCAATTGAAACGGAATTGGCCTTCGAACGGAGCATTTTTCTACCGAAAACTAAACAAATTGACCTCGAAAGTTAGTCTTGGAGGTATTTAATACAGCTTGATGGAAGGCTACAGAGGAAATCTATACCTATCTATATTTATCTATCTATCTATATATTAAATAGTATTAATAATACAAAATGAATGAATACATATATAAAATAATCATCATAATTATAATAATAGAGACAAATAATCACCCCTAAAACCAGGGAGCAAAATCTAATCAAATTCTGGTTTAAAAAAAAAAAACGATTCTAAGCTAACTTTATCCATCGTGTACTCTATATGTAGCCATAATTCTTAAACATTCAGTAATTTCAGAGATAAATATAGTCTAAAAATAATCAATTCATCCTAATCCATCAATTTTTAACCCGATATATTTTCCGTCTACACTTTATATAAATTATGTAACCACTAATTATTATAGCGTAATTAATTCCGACGCTAAATTCAACCTAACATCCTTTCATTTTTCCTAATCCTACTAAAATTTGACTAATATGTAATCAATATGTAATAATATATATAATCCTATTTAAGTATGTCTTAATAAACATAAATCTCCATATAAACCATTCAACCAAATATTTGTCTAATTCAGATCTAAATGAAACATAATTTCTACGCTTATCTAACTACCATAATATATTTCCCCCATCATATTACATTATAGTCAAATCTATTGGCCTAAAACAAACCATATTTCGACCTAAGATTAATATTTACTTTTAAACTGACCATTTGTTATACCATTATTGACCTAGCCTTTAATCTACATAGCCTACTACCAATCTCTGTTCTATACCTACCGACAAATTAGAAAAAAAACCTAATACAATAAAAACTTATAAAATTGAAAAATACAAAAAATATATCGATAAAATAAGTTCAATAAAACCATATAAAAATGAAAAATGCAAAAAATAGATAGATCAAATAAATACAAATAATGATGTATTAATTAAACACACCTAATTTGCCTCCATCCAACACTAAGCTTAAGGGAGCCCACCTCGCTTTTGTTCTCTTTCTCTCCCTCTCTTTGGCTTGCATTCGGCCCCATTCAGCCTACTGTTTCGAGACGTTTACCCCCATCCAGGTGTCAATATTTTCCTGGCGAGCGGTAGCGAGCCAACATATATATGTTTTTGTTTTGACAGCAAGCTACATTTGTACATTTTTCGATGGAAAAATTTCTCCGCCGAAGCCGGATTTCTCCATACAATTCTGGCTTGCTATCGCTCGCCAGGAAGAAATCGACACGTGGATGGGGATAAACTTCTTAAAACAGTAGACTGAATGGGGCTGAATGGATACAAGCCAGGGAAAGAGAGAAAAGGAGAGAAATATTGTTGGTCCATTTTTTTGTAATTTATTGATTTAGTTCTTTTGTTTCCTCCTTAGATCTCCATCAAACTTAAATAAACATCCATTAGACCCCCCTTCTAGATTAATGTGTACATTTTTTGGTAGAAAATTTATCTTCCAAAATTACAGGCTCACTATCGTTCGCCTGGAAAACAATCGACACCTAAATAGCACGAAAGGTCTTTATATTGACAAGGAAATGGGGCGAAAGGTCTTAAAATCGACAAACAAATAGGGTAAACATCCTAAAACTTGAAAACTTACGGGGCTAAACATGAGGGAGAAGGGGGTCTAAAAAACCGGCCCATCACCCCCTTAAACGCCTACTTAGATCAAAAATAATAGTGAGGTAATGTGGTATATTATTGAACCAGGAACTACGTAGCCAAACCTGACCGCACTCTAACTAAACTTCACCCCCCCCCCCCCCCCCCCCCCCAATCTCAATGCCTCTCAGACTTTATGGGGAAGTTTTGTATTTGTTTTCGACCGATAAATTTGGCGATTTTAAGACCTTTTGTCCCATTTCTTTGTCAATATTAACATCTTCCATATCCATTTCGTAGCATTTTTGTCCTAGCATGATTTTAGGCAGAACCGACCGAAACACATTCAAATTTATCTCGAGGGGGGAGTCGGGGGTTAAGTTTAGAATACTAATATTACAAAAAATATATATACATATTTATAATATATATATATATATATATATATATATATATATATATATATATATATATATATATATATAAAGCTAAGGTATTCCCAACCCAAAGCTAACCAAACTGTAACCAGAACCAGCTCTCCAATATCACAGATGTCCCCTGTACTATCACTGCGTATTCAAATTTAATTTTGTTTTGTTTTAATTTTCGGTTAGGCTATCACCGCTGATAACCTATTTGTGTGTATTTCAACATTTTGTTTTCGGTTAGGCCTATTTAAGTAAGTGAAGTGTTTTTAAAGTGAGTTTAGTGTTTTTAAAGTGAGTTTAGTATTTTTAAAGTGAGTTAAGTGTTTTTAAGTGAGTGAAGTGATCTGAAGAAAGTGATCGTCACCATGCCTCGTGCCTGTACGAACTGCGCCGGTAGGTTTGGTGCTTCCATGTTTGCTCCTGCCGATCCACAAGTCTGCCGACTCTGCCAGCAACGAGAGGATTTGACAGCAAAATTGGATGAAGCCCACAACAAGATCAACGCCCTCACCAGGAATGTGGAATCACTCCAAGAGTTTGTAACACTCAACGTTGGAGTATCACTAACTCCAATTGTTTCAACTCCAGCATCCACCACCGCCCCAACGTCATCTGCCAACAATCCAACACCTGCATTAGACACTGCAGCAGATGCTTCTGACGAACCTGAGCCGACATCAAACCAGGACAGCCGCCCTGTTCACCTTAGTCTCTCCCCCACTCCTCGTGCAAGAAGCCTGCTAGCACGAACAGTACCAACCCCTCGCCCCCGTTCTAACCACTCCTCTCCCCGACCTGTACGTAGAGTCCCGCCACCACAGGTTTCCGGATTTACACCAGTGAGGAACGGTGCACGGCCAACGCAGAAAAGGTCTCATCTACCAGTCACAATGTCAAACAGATTTGAGATATTGGTAGAGATGGAAGACGAACCAGAAGAGACCAGGCTCGTTGGGGATTCCATCCTACGAGGACAGGTCGAAGAGTTCTGCGACAGAGTCCCAAATCAACGAAAAAGATTTTGCATCCCAGGAGCTGGACTGGACGACATTGTGGAAGCCTTCGAAGATACCACAAAGGATGCAAATGAAAATACCCTTTTTGTCATCCATGCTGGTTCAAATGACGTCATGCGCACCAGATCCGAAGAGTTGATGGAGAAATATCGCAAGATGATCCAGCACTACAAAAACAAATCAAGGAATATCATCATCTCAGGCATTCTCCCCAAGATCGACGCACCTGATAAATTCTACAACAAGGCCTTCAGCACAAATAGCCAACTAAAATATTTGTGTCTGAGGGAAGAAGTTGAATTCATCAACCTCTGGGACAACTTCTACAACCAGCCTACTCTGTTCCGCAAGGATGGCACTCATCTAAACCCTGTGGGTTCAGCACGCATGGGTCGTCTCCTACACGAAGCAGTCCGCAGCCATGGATCAAAAAACGCCATCCGAGAAGAAGCAGCAGTGACATAAATCATCCAACGCCAAGAAAAAAACAGAGGCAACCGAGGACCACCAGCGATAAGGACCGAAGACAGCGAGGACCGAGGACAGCCATGAACATAAATGTGGATCCGACAAGAACCAAAAATATTATTAAAGAGCGTTCCGTGAGTTCTAAAATAACAAATTTAAAGATTTTCTATGCAAACGCTCGTAGCATACGCAATAAATTTTCAGATTTAGAGGAGCTAGTATTTACAGAAAATTATGATGTGATTGGCATAACAGAATCTTGGCTCAATACAGAAGATAGAGACTTTTTTAGCAGAGTATTCACTTCCCGGTTATGTAATGTTTGAGAAAAGCCGAATAAATCGAAATGGAGGTGGCGTTTTACTTTATATCAAAGAAAGTCTTAACCCTACCCTCTTGTCAAAACCTCAAATTGTGAACGTCGACGCATCTTTTGTGCTAATAAAGAATAATAAAGGTACAAAAATAATACTTGCATTAATATACAGACCTCCAGCTCAATCAGTGCAAACTGACCGAGAAATTTATGAACAAATTGCAGATGTAAGTAACTCACAAGATACCGTAATTTTTGGCGACTTTAATTTACCTGTGACCAAGTGGGGCGATACTCTTACTTCACACTCCGGACAGGACTTGTATACGAACTTGCAAGAGAGTTCGCTTTATCAATTTGTTCGAACGCCGACCCGTGGTAATAACGTTCTTGACATTGTACTTGCAACAAAAGAAGAATTAATAGAGAATTTGAATGTTGGTGATGAATTCAGTAACAGCGACCATCGTACGATAACTTTCACTTTAAAGTTTACTAGTAACGAACCAAATAGTAGCATCGAAAAAGTCCCTAATTTCAAGAAAGCAAACTTCCATAAACTTAGAGCTATGTTTAAAGAAACTGACTGGAGCTTTTTAATTAACAATAATGACATAAATACATCTTGGAAGTTATTCGAAACCACTTACCTAAAAGCAGTGCAAGACTGCATACCATCGAAAATACGGCGTCCAGGCCATAATAATAAGCCCAAATGGTGGAATAAAGATATTTCAAACTGCCTGCTTGCTAAAAAATGTGCTAATGATAGATTAAAATCCTCACAAAATGACGAAGAACGGGTGAAATTTGTAGAGCTACGACGCAAATCCAAAAAGTTAATTAAGCAAAGTAAAAAGACCTTAGAGTTACATATTGCGAATCAAAGTAAAACAAACCCGAACGAATTCTATAGTTATATCAGAAAGAAATAAGTAGTTACTTCAACTGTTGGACCGTTAGTCGATGAAAATGGAGAATACACCAAAGACGAAGTACAAATGAGTAATGCCCTCAATACCTTCTTTGCATCAGTTTTTACAACAAAAGACCTCAGTGATATCCCTACACCATCGCCGATTCAGATTGATAATTCAGATGTTCTAAGCAATATCACCGTTACAGAGAGAGAAGTATTGAATTGTTTAGATAAACTCAAGGTAAATAAAACGCCTGGACCTGATACAATCTCGCCTAGAGTTCTGAAGGAAGCTAAGGATGAGCTCTCCAAACCACTGACATTACTTTTCAATAAATCCTTGCAGTCTGGAACTATGCCTGATCAGTGGAAGCTAGCCAACGTAACACCGATATTCAAAAAAGGCAGCAAATCACTACCCAGTAACTATCGTCCAATTAGCTTAACCTCAGTTGTATGTAAAATGCTAGAAATGGTCATACGAGACAGACTCGTAAATCACTTAGAGGAAAATAACATACTTAAAGATACTCAACACGGCTTTCGTAAAAAACGTTCCTGTTTAACAAACCTCTTAGACTTCTTCCACGATATCCTCAACCTCTACGATGAGAGTAAAGCTGTAGATATTATACACCTTGATTTTCAAAAGGCCTTTGACAAAGTTCCCCACAAACGTTTACTGCTAAAACTAAAAGCGCATGGAATACAAGACGGTGTGTTGAAATGGATAGAAAATTGGCTCAGCGACAGAAAGCAAAGAGTAGTCATAAACGGTAAGGCATCTAAATGGACCAATGTAAGTAGCGGGGTACTCCAGGGATCGGTACTAGGACCAATTCTCTTTCTAATTTACATCAACGACATAGATGAGGGCCTCACCTGTACAATCTCAAAATTTGCTGACGATACAAAAATTGCAAATAGCGTACTCTCAAAAGAACAAGTTGACGATATGCAACACAATCTAGATAAATTGTCATGTTGGGCCCAAATTTGGCAAATGAGTTTCAATGCGGATAAATGTAAAGTACTACATGTCGGATACCTAAATGAGAAGGCAAACTATTCGATGAATGGCACTCAGCTTAAGAATGTAAACAGAGAAACCGATCTGGGAGTAACAATATCGAGTAACCTAAAACCGAGTCAACAATGTTCAGAAGTTGTTAAGAAGGCAAACAAAATAATTGGCTTTATAGGCAGGTCATTTGAGCATAAATCCAAAGAAGTTATCCTAACCCTTTACAATTCCTTAGTCCGCCCTCTTCTGGGATACTGCGTTCAATCCTGGTGCCCTTATTACCAAAAAGATATAAACAAGCTAGAACGAGTTCAACGTAGAGTTACCAAAATGATACCTAGCCTAAAGAACAAACCATACAAAGAGCGTCTTAGAGAATTAAATATATTTCCTTTAACCCAGCGCAGATTAAGAGGTGACTTAATTCAAGTGTTCAAAATCATCAAAGGCATCGACAATATGAACTGTCGTAAGTACTTCACTATCGACCAATCTAATTACACGCGGGGAAACGGTTGCAAAATTATTGGTAAATCTTTTAACTCACACGAATCTAAGATTTTCTTCTTCAATCGAGTTGTCAACTTGTGGAATGGGCTTCCCCGAAACGTTATAGACTGCATCACCGTTGATTCATTTAAACTCCGCCTAGACAAATATCTCGCTTCAAGCCCGCGACTGACTGCGTTTGTAAATGAATAACTTTATTTTATCCCCCCCTCAGTTACTAACCCCTCTGTCCCCTACTAACTTCCTAATCCTGCCACGGACATTAGTTCCAGGGCAGTAATTCCCTTTCCAATGTTCCCTTACCCACTCTAAACCACTGTTTGGACAATTGATCCTCAGTGTTTTGGAGGACAAGCAACCTAGAAGGGTCACTAGATCTGTTGTTGCTTGATTTCCTTTGTACTCCTTTCCTTTGTACTCCTTTGTACTTCCATTGTACTGTCATCATTAGGGTTTTCACATTTGTATCTGTATCTGTAAAATTACAAATTCTAACCCAATTATGACCTATATCTAGACCCCCCCCCCAAAAAAAAAAAAAAAATCACAACACTAACACAAGCAGAAGTAGTAACACGAAGAATAAGGAACTGTATTTTATTTCATAATTCCAGATAGTAGCCATTTTTGACCTGTACCTCACCCAAAACAAAGCAGATTTGTACACTTGTATGAATGTATATACTCAGGCACCTCCATAG
>JBAKBP010024321.1:0-35392 GCA_037953745.1 Lithodes maja
CTGTGCAGCATTTGAGGAGGTGTGTGGAGTGAGGAGAAGAGGGAGGGGAGTGAAAGGTACAGCATGGTGGACAGAAGAGGTAAGAATAGCTGTGGAAGAAAAGAAGAAAGCATATAGAGAGTGGTTGGGTAGTAGAGGGAATGAAGATTCCGAGAGACAGAAACGAGCGAGGTACGTGGAGAGTAAGAGGGTGGTGAAGAGAGTAGTGAAGGAAAGTAAGAGAAGAGTAGATGAGGAATTTGGAAGGAATCTGAGTGTAAAATGGAGGGAGAGTAAGAAACTGTTCTGGAAAGAAGTCAAGAAAGTTAGGGAAGGTAGCAAAGGAAACAGTAAGGGTGTGAAAGATAAGAATGGGAGAATGCTAGCCGAGAAGCAAGAGAGAGTCGAAAGATGGAGGGAGTACTTCAGTGAGTTGCTAAATGAAAGGAATGAAGAGCCAGCAAACATAGCTGGATATGGTATGGGAGGGAGAAGAAGAGAAGTAGTGGAGGAGGAGGTGGGGATCAGGAGGTCAGAAGTGTGGGAAGCCATGAAAAGAGTGAAGTTGGGGAAAGCACCAGGAACAGATGGAGTGTGTGGGGAAATGTTGAGGTATGGTGGTGAGATAGTGATAGAATGGGTATGGAAAATGTGCAAACTAGCATGGGAGAAGGGGAGTGCACCCGATGACTGGAAGACTGGCATAATAGTCCCCCTATATAAGGGCAAAGGGGAAAGAGGAGTGTGTGGTAACCACCGTGGAATATGTCTTCTAAGCGTAGTAGGGAAGGTATACAGTAGGGTAGTGATTGAGAGAGTGAGAGTGAGAACGGAGAAATGGATAGGCGACGAGCAGGGAGGCTTTAGGAAGGGAAGAGGATGTGTAGATCAGATTTTTACCCTGAATTGTGTTGTGGAGAAGTATCTGGAGAAGAAACAAAAGGTGTATGTTGCCTTTATGGACTTGGAGAAGGCCTATGACAGAGTGGATAGAGAAGGTTTGTGGAAAGTACTTAGAATATACGGAGTAGAGGGCAAGTTGCTGAAAGCAGTGAAGAGCATGTATGAGGGTGCAAAGGCGGCAGTACGTGTGGAGAATGAGCAGAGCGAGTTCTTTGACCTGAATGTTGGTTTGAAACAGGGGTGTGTGATGTCCCCGTGGTTGTTTACTGTATATATGGATGGAGTTATGAAAGAAATACTATCAAGAGCAGTGGATGTTGGTGTATCGCTGAAAAGGGAGGGAATTGAGTGGAAGCTACCTATACTGCTGTTTGCGGATGATACAGTTCTGATGAGTGATAATGAATGGGAGTTGCAGGGTCTGGTAAATGAGTTTGGAACAGTGTGCGAAAAACGGAATTTGAAGGTAAATACGGGGAAGAGCAAGGTTATGGTCTTCGAAAGGGGTGAAGTCACAGAGTGTGAGGTGAAGCTGAACGGTCAGGCTATGGAGATCGTCAACTCTTTTAAGTATCTGGGCAGTGTGTTGAGTAAAGATGGGACTATGGATGAAGAGGTGCGGGAGAGGGTACAACAGGGGAAGAGGGTTGTAGGAACGCTAAAAGCAGTAACAAGAAATAGGGTGGTCAGTATGGAAGTGAAGAAGTCCTTGCATGACAGTGTGGTAATCCCGACACTGACTTACGGAAGCGAAGCATGGACGTTGGTTGAGAGACTCAGACCAAGAGTGAGAGCAGTGGAAATGAATTATTTAAGGAGTGCGTGCGGAATTACATGGAGGGATAGACAGACTAATGAGGAAGTAAGAAGGAGGTGTGGTGTGGAGGTAGATGTGCTGGAAAGTGTGAAAAGGAACAACTTGAGATGGTTCGGCCATATGGAACGTATGGAAAGCGAGAGAATGACTAAGAGGGTGTACGAGAGCGAGGTGGAGGGACAGAGGGGGAGAGGTAGACCGAATATGAGGTGGAAGGATGGAGTGAGGAACTACATGAATGAAGGCGGTGCTGGTTGGGGGGAGGGGCGTCGACTGACTGGGGACAGAGGTGCATGGGGGCGGTTCGTTCGTGGCCACCCCTTCGGGGATCACGGCGTCAGGCAATAGATAGATAGATAGATAGATTCACATATAAAATAATATATAACATGCTGCTAAACAAATAATTTACAAAAACAAATGTATTGGATATTCATACAATTGTAAACCCTCTCTCTTTTTCTCTGTTTCACATACACATTCGTCTCTCGCCTCCTTATTGTTCGGTTCTCCCCCTGAACTACCTAGCATTCCCAAAGAGTAGCTTATTGACAAGAGGACCCTGGGTTATCAGGAGCCAGGCATTCCAATATCCAGGCCTGGAACGACAGAGGGAGGATGGACGGTACAGATCAGTAAAGGAATATGGGACAGAGTAGAAAAGACAGGGAAACGAATGTGAGACACAAGAAGAGAGCGTTGGAGACACATATATTTCGCTAGTAAAAATGTAAGAAATGGCAGTTAGATTAAGACCATGTGACTAGGATATAAAAATAATAATATTGGTAGAATAATGTGTTGAATATAATTCGAAATATAACAAATTGGAAGTTGAGAGGTGAACATTTCGAAGATGAGCAGATAAATAGCGAGAGAGAGAGAGAGTATAATATGTGTGTGTGTGTGTGTGTGTGTGTGTGTGTAAGGTGTGTAAAGCAGAGGAAGACACAACGTAGTGTGTTTTACCTCGCCAGGAGTACACCATACTACATCTCATATAGGGTTACCAACCCAGTTTATCATGTCATATTACACCTATTCCCTGTCTGCCGACGAAGTTGGACGGAGGCAATGTTTTCGCCTCCGTATGTTTGTCTGTCTTGTCTGTAAACAAGAAGTCTGTAAACAAGAACAGATTTTCGCGAACTTTTGTGGGCAGATAGGTTATTATGTGCCAATGAAGGAGTAATTCAATATAGGAAGCGATCTGCACTGTATGTCACACTGGTGTCTTTGTTGTGCATTTAAGCATAATTTGTGACAAAGCCAGCAAAATGGTTCCCGAGTTTTTGTCAAAGTGAAGCTGTCCCAAGTCCAGATTTTATCTCAATGTTTTATAATATATTTCTATATTTTATTTATTTATTTTTTAATACAGGAGACGAAAGGCAAAGCTGCATGTAACAAGTGTCAACCCTCAAATGTAAAGAATGATAGGGAGCCCAATTCAAGGTATGTTAGAGTAAAACAGTCCGGACACGCAGAGTTTAAAGCAGTTTATGTCCTAGGATAAGGGAAAGATAGATTGAGGGAGGGAGTAGCTGAGTTTACTTGTTGAGTAAAAAAAAGACTAAGAAAATTGGTCCAAGCTTGGGTTTGAAAGTTGAACAGAATAGGGGTGGGACTGTGTTGAAAGGCGGGTGCCACCTACTCTTACTTAACAAGGTGCTATACACTGAAAATGCCCTAATAAAACATTGATTATTGTAATAGTGGTAGAAGATAGAGAGAGAGATTCAACATTGCAACGTGTAGAAAAAGATTATAGGCTAGAGAATTAGTATGAGGAGGTGAGTTGAATAGACAAAATGTTTTGTACCCTCTCAATAAGTGTGGTATGGGTGGATTCTCCCCATACCTGCGAACAATACTTGATACAAGGGTGCAAAGTGCCCCTGTACAAAGCAAGAAGCTGTGTGAGGGTAAAGAACCCGCAGAGATGGTTGAGCACATACAACTTCTGGGAAGCTCTTTTAGTATGATTGGTAATATGGTCTTCCAAGAAAACTTTGTCAGAAGAAAAATGAACACCAAGCATAGTGAGATGAAAGGAAGGGTTAACTCGTGGATTATTGGAAAGTAAGGAATAGTCGGGTGGAACATTGTATTGGGTAGATAGATGGAGAAATTATATTTTGGAGGCATCATATACAACAAGGTTATCTCTGCCCCAATCGGAAATAGTCGAAATATCAAAAGATAATTGTGTTATTACCTCATAATGTGAGTTTTGAAGCAAATGCATGGTGGATCGTTGTGTAAAGATAGTTGACTAGTGTAATGTAGAATCATCTGCATATGAGTGGTACAGTTAAGAAGATCATTATTTAATACTCGAAATAGAACTGGAGAACTGGAGTTGATAGGTTGAGTAAGTGAATGATGGCCATCCACATCCACAGCTATGGAATGGTCGGAAAGGTAATTGGAGATAGAGGCACATATACAGGGTTAGAAACTGAAGGTTGGTAGTTTGGAAACAAGAGATTTGTGCCAGACTCTATCAAAGGCTTTAGATATGTCTAGCACAATAGAAAAGGTGTCACCAAGTCCGACAAGGAGGATAACTAAAAGTTTTTAGTTTATCAGATAAGAAAGGAGATCACCAGTAGAGCGGCCCTTAACCCGTAAAGCGTAAAATATGTAAATTCTATATACCTCAGGTCTTGTGCATTGAGTGCCAATTGCGTAGAATCGACGCACCTGGCTTTGCACGCAAATTAATTCAGTGTGGCACCAAATTTGAGCCGCAGAGATGGTCCGATGGGTTTTGCCACATGTGTAGATGTTATAGCCAGCATGTTTAGACCTAACAATGAAACTACAGTCCTCCATGGCAACACTGCGAGCCCGACAATGAGGAGAAAGGATAAATGAATAGGAGGATAGAAGGGAGATGGGAGAGAGGGAGGACAGATAGAGTGGCATACATGAGAGAGTGCGATTGGTAGAGAAAAAAGGACAACAAATTAGCTCTGTTCTCCAGAAGGTGGAATAAGTGTAAATGATGAGACAAAGAGAAATAGAAATGGATGAGAGAAATAACTGCACGCATTCCCTCACAAACATACATAATCTTGCATGGAAAAATATATCAATACTTGATTAATTTTATGGACTGGAGATAGTTCCACAGCTTACTTGTTGAGAAAAAGAAAGACTGGGATAATCAGTTCACTCTTGCGTTACAGTTGAACAGAATAGGGGAATGAAAGTGTTCGTCGTCGTCGGACAATTGGATGCCCCCCACTCTCCGAAGGGAGGAGGTGTACACTGACAAAGTTCTAAAGAATATTGATTATTGTAATAGCAGTAGAAGAGTGAGAGAGATGCAACACTGTGGCGTCTAGATAGAGATTGTAGAGATCTAGTAAGTAGAGGTGAATTGATGAGACAAAATACTGTTGCCTCTACCCTTTCGAGAAGTGCGGCATGGGTTGAACCTTCCCACATATCCGAACAATACTCGATACATGGGCGCACAGTGACCCTGTACAGAGCTGAAGCTAAAGAAACCACGCAGACGGTTGAGCACACCTAACATCTGGAAACTTTGAAGTAGGTTAGTGGATGGACTAGCCACACTGTAGAAAAGTAGTTAAAAAAAAGATACTTGGAAGGCATTGAGTGGTCAATCCTTTAAATCCTTCAGTAAACTGGCACGGGTTGCCTTTCTCATAGGGGATAGGTCCGCTTGGGGGTATTTTGTGTATGGCCATCCTCATAAAGGGAAGCGAGGCATCTGGCAATAGATAGATAGATAGATAGGTAATATGATCTTTGCAAGAAAAGTTAGAAGAAAAAGATACACCAAAGAATATTGTGAGAAGATGAAGGGTTGATTTGTGAATTGTTGAAGAGTAAGTGATAGTCTTGTGGAAGATTGCGGCAGGCAGATAGAAGGAGAAATTGGGTCTTGGAAGCATTGAAAGTAAAATAATAATAATAATCAAAATTATAACAATTATTATAATGATAAACTAAACGCTAATGAGGTTAAAATGCATAGTCTCCTAATATATTTTATCGAAAGCGATCTTAAAGACCAACTATATTTTGGATTTGACATCATTAACCCTCCAGCCCCGGCTATGTATTATATATATATTCCTCGAAATCCGGGTGTTTTGGCCGAAAAACGTCTAGGCTAGGCTACCGTATATTCGTTAATCAGACTGCTTCCCGCATTCCCGCGCATCCCCAAGCGTAGCTGTGTTATTTACCTGTAGAATGGCATTAAGTAGAGCTCTCTAAGTCAACTGGTTGAGCTGTGATGATGATTTCATTGGAGATAACTTTATGGCCAAAACAGCCACTTTACACCACTTTTCGATACTTAACAACAACATACAGGCACACAAGAACAAGCGACACTCTCCTTCTTGTGGCCGGAGATGCGGAGCGTCGGTCCAGCCGGCTGTTGTTTACATGCGTCGGACCGACGCCGCGCACAGCAAGCTCACAGGCTGTGACGTCATGGGTGTTTAAGAGACCATCCGGGTTCCTGTTACATGCTTTTTTATGGGCGTTCAAGAGCCCATCCGGGAACGGAGGGTTAAGACTTGAAAGTAGACACAAAATATCAGTACGTAGGCTAATGACCGACCACTCCAAGTACCGTTTAGGAGCATGAGTGGTGACGGGCCCATCTTAAGGCCAGATTTTCATTTAACGGTATTTTCTCTCTCATGTTTAGCTCCTTTTGGTTTGAGATTATAAAAAGGTTGCTCCATTATTTTGGCGATTTTAAGATCTTTCGCCCCATTTATGTCGGTTTTAAGACCTCTCATGCCTTTTAAGTGTTATTTGTTTCCTGGCGAATGATAGTAGGCCTATATTTTAGGAGGAACTGGCCTTCGGCCAGGAAATTTTTCTACCGAAAAATGTACATATTTATCTCGATAGGGGATCTTCGGGGTGTATTGTTTAAGCTTGATGAAGGTCAAGGGACAAACCAAAAACCTCTCCCTTTAATCAGCATCGAACACAAACAAGACAATACAGCGCCTTATTATAACCCAGACGCTTCAGAACTATTATTATAACAAACAAGATAATACAGCGCCTTATTATAACCCAGACGCTTCAGAACTATTATTATAACAAACAAGACAATACAGCGCCTTATTATAACCAAGATGCTTCAGAACTATTATTATAACAAACAAGACAATACAGCGCCTTATTATAACCCAGATGCTTCAGAACTATTATTATAACAAACAAGATAATACAGCGCCTTATTATAACCCAGACGCTTCAGAACTATTATTATAACAAACAAGACAATACAGCGCCTTATTATAACCCAGATGCTTCAGAACTATTATTATAACAAACAAGATAATACAGCGCCTTATTATAACCCAGACGCTTCAGAACTATTATTATAACAAACAAGACAATACAGCGCCTTATTATAACCCAGACACTTCAGAACTATTATTATTACAAACAAGACAATACGGCACCTTATTATAACCCAGACGCTTCAGAACTATTATTATAACAAACAAGATAATACAGCGCCTTATTATAACCCAGACGCTTCAGAACTATTATTATAACAAACAAGACAATACAGCGCCTTATTATAACCAAGATGCTTCAGAACTATTATTATAACAAACAAGACAATACGGCGCCTTATTATAACCCAGACGCTTCAGAACTATTATTATAACAAACAAGACAATACAGCGCCTTATTATAACCCAGACACTTCAGAACTATTATTATTACAAACAAGACAATACGGCACCTTATTATAACCCAGACGCTTCAGAACTATTATTATAACAAACAAGACAATACGGCACCTTATTATAACCCAGATGCTTCAGAACTATTATTATAACAAACAAGACAATACAGCGCCTTATTATAACCCAGACGCTTCAGAACTATTATTATTACAAACAAGACAATACGGCACCTTATTATAACCCAGACGCTTCAGAACTTGGCTGTAAAGGTTCAAAGATTCCAACTGGTGTAGCCTAATAATAATATGCTGCAAACTGTACACCATCCCCAGGGTCCGGAACAGTTTATGTAAATACCTTCTGTACCAACGGCGTCTTTTTATTTTGATTCTAGCTATATTTAGAGGATTTTATGCAGTCTAAGGAGGATCTGTGGTATTGAAAAGCCTATTAATTGCTGGAGACCCTTTTGAAACTGAATAATATCGTCTCAAAGTAGCCGTAATAAAGGCTGGCCCGGTACTGAAAGGGATAATACCTCTTCTACTAGGAGTGAAGCTCTAACCTGCACACTGTTACGACCAGGGCTACGAATAAAACAAGGGCACTTAATGATTGGACTAGTAATATGGCACTATGCAACAACGGTATGCTAGATCCAAACCCTTGAACTTATATGCCGGCGAACAAAAACACCTATACCCTCCAAAGTTAATCTGTGATAACGGGGTATCCTTAACTGGGCATAAATGTACTCTACTTCAGGCTAACCCACAGTGGTATAGCCTGATAACAAACAAGATGCAAGTTACGTTAAAATGCATAAAAGGGAAGCTATGGAAAGATCAATTAAATCACTGCAAGATTTAATACAATAAAAAAATGCTTCAATACAGTTACTCTAAACAACAATAAACTCTTCACTCCTATCTGAAAGAAAGTGAAGTCTAGTCCTACAACATAGACCTGGAAACTTCTGAAGAAAGTCTGATGCTCATAAGATGCTCTATCTTAAATTATCTAAAGGCAGGAGGCAGGACACCATACGTGTAGACTGAATACACTAAAAGATAGGACATATAATGTTAACTGACACAAGAATATTATAAATGCGCAACGGCAGTAATGCTCGACACTAAAAGAAATACTTCCTCATCAACGAATCAGTCTGCTATGGTTGTGCAACTCAACAACAACCTAGACTCATAAATGCTGTGAATAATAATGCGTACATATCAAAGAGCTTATATTAAATACTAATAAGTGTCTACTCAATTAATAATGTCTAGCTGGAATACTCTAGGTAAGGAACTGTGGTTGAGCAAGACAGGCTCGTAGCCTAGCGATGTCCTTAAGACTGCATCCTTTACGTTACGTTAATTGACTGGGGTGCTCTCTTGATAGATCCAGATCACAAGAATCTGGTTCTATCCTGGCAACCCACAAAAGATAAGCAAAGAGGCAGCAAAGTGTGGAACTGGAACAGGCCAACGCCCTAAGTCAACACAATGTTGCACTCGTAAAGAACGCAAGCGAAAAGACAATACAGGCTACCACAGTACCGGTCGAAGTCGTGTAGGTATAAGCAAACCATACACACATCGGTGACGACGACTACAGTTACCTTATCCCAGTCTAGCATTAAATCAAAGAGCAGACCACTAAATCAATAATGGAGACACACCCCGAGTTCTTAACCTCTACTAACTAAGAACCCTCAAACCTATTCTAAGTACATGTAAATATCTCAGAGGACGGCGCATGCAATACAATGGGCCGGCTATGGAAACCGTATGCAGAACCCAAGGGGATAAGTAATTGAATAAAGGTGAGGAGCAATGGAAAAGAAGAAGGTCAGAGAGAGAGATAGTGGTAAAGGGGGTGATCGGGAGAGAGTATGCAAAGGGATGTTAGAAGCATGCACGCCAAGCCTGTCCTGAGGAGGGTAGCTCCTCGGGACCCTCAGGATCCCACAAAGGGATGGTGGTCGGCCAATCACAGGCCGATACGTCACAAGGCAGCAGGCCTCCATGACGCGCCAAGAACCACCAGCCAATCAGAGGCGAGACAAAGCCCGCGCGGGCGGGAAAAACTCCTCCGGGAGGGAGGAGGGAGGAGGGAAGCAACACTCACTACCCCCACGCTGCCCGCTCGCTCTCTCTCTCTCAACTTCACTACAATGCATCTTATATTCTACTCATGATATAAAATACTTCCCGTTGTCACAGACGAAAATAAAGACCACCATTGGACTGTCTGTAACAACGCAAGTACTATGAAAGAAAGAACAACATTCTCTGATAACTGTAGCCCATTTCACTGCCCTGGCGAGCGCTAGCGGCTAACGGGAGGCGATTCTGCCAACGCTGGTAGGCGTCACACCCCGCCCAAGATATGGGACGCTCAACATTAGGCGAGCACCATATCTGACAAGGCAGAATGCCGACAAGACCCGCCACAACCAGCCACTCCACCAGAAATGAAATGCAAAGCTCAATCATAAATAAAACAACATTTTAGCATAAATAAAATCTTATAACCCCTCCCAAACATAATAGTATAATTTTAGCCTGCTATGCTCCCTGAGCGAGCTTCACAGAGCCCAGCCTACTAAGTGAAAGACAGGTTCAACTTAGGACTTTAGCTATAACATTAGCAACTTACAATTAACTATCAAAAGAAAGAGTTTTTATGTGATTTTTTTTTTTATTTAATTTTAATGTTGTTTTTGACGGCTGCTCCACAGGGGCAAGCCTGATTTTTCTCCACTCTCAACACACACTGACTGAACGGCGAGGGTTCTCCTGCAAACAAACCCTCCCGTGACAAACAATCAGCCAAGACATTATCAGTGCCCTTAGCATGCCACACATCCAACTTGTGTTCCGGCAGCAAAACAACACGTGGCACTGATAAACTGCCCAGTTCATCACAAGACTGGCACTTCTCTTCGCTCTTTCCGGCAACGGAGCCTGCCAATAACCTTTCACTAGTTCTACCTTCGTGACGAGCGAGGCAGCCCCGATGCGGTCTATGGTATCGTCAACTCTAGGTAATGGATAGGCGTCTGTCAGGGATAATGCTTCCACACTCTTGCAATCACCATACACACGGATCTTGCCACTCAACTCAGGTTGCAAACTCACTGGCAACGACCACTCACGATATCCTTTATCCCTCAGACCCTTTTTCCACATGTCGTCTAGCTCTGTTTTCACGACAGGCTGTTGAGCAGGATTTATACGGTAGGGAACTAAACTGAGCCTTGCACCGTTTCCAGCCTCCATGTCGGATTCTACCCCGTACATCAGGCCTGGAGAAGCAACAAACATGCGGATGCACTGCCACAGCCTAGTAAACAACTTATCTCGCAGAACAACATGCCTAGTGCCCTCCCACAACCCAGCCGAGACCGCAGCTTCCAACCTGTAGTCTCCCTCCTTCTCCACCTTCGTCCCTAGAACAGCCAGGTCATGAGAGGGACAATCAGTACCACCTGTGCAGTCACTCCCACAGTTCACTATTGCTAAGGCCTCCCCGCCGACACCGCACATGCGCACCCCCGCATTCCTTGCGACTACATCTGCCTGCGCAGCATCACCGCTTTTAGCGACATGGCCAGACACAGTCGGTCTATGGTAGGGCTGTTGCACTCGACTAGAGCAGCATTGGGAGGCTATGCTGGTGAGTTATCTGCTCAACAGGTGGCGTTGTGTGTGTGTAAGTGTGAGAGTCCGAGTGTAGGGGTGAGACAGTGAAGCACGGGAACGAGGTGGCTTCAGAGATGGGGTCGCTTCGGACCATGAGTGAGCACCGTGCTTCATGTGAAGGCAAGATGGCAGGTGCTCGTTGTACTCTACGTGCTTCACATGTCTCACTCCCTAGACTGGAACAAGACCTCACAGGCTTCACTGTTCATTGTAAAGCGGTGAATGTTAAGGCTCTCAGCCTATGCCCGAGAGGAAGTAAGTTGGAATATAGAAAAAAAAAAAAAAAAAAATGCGACGACCGGGCACATCCACTCCACAGCCAACCTCACCAATCTGCTCAATGTCCTTCTTCTGACCACCACCCTTGGCAGCCATGGGTCGACCCTGACCTGACAACCATGTCAAAGCCTCGTCGCCCACCTTGAACCACCGAAACAACGAGGCTAACGGTCTCCTAACATTCAAGTGACCTGCCCGCAGAACATCTTGCACCGCCTGAGTTGTGAGGCTCGGGTGCTCGGCACGACCAGTGGGGTATGAACCGAGCTGGTGCTGGAGCGCTGCACACTGCTGCTCAGGCAGGTGCTCTAGCGCTTCCACAGCCACCAGACTCGTGTCCCCCGCCCACTGCTCCGCCGAGGCATGACAATCCCAACTCTCCTCCACCTGTGCCCTACTGCCCCCCTCTCCTTCTCCACCTTGGCCGCTGCAGACCAACGCAGGGACAGTAGGCTGCTCAGGTGGTTGCCTCACAAACTCCTCCAACAGGTTCACATGACATGTTTCCCCGTCCTCGTGTTCGATAGCCCCGTTCCCACAACTCTCCTCCACCTGGGAACTACTAAGTCGCGGAGTGCCATCACGCCCAACCATGTCACTAGGGGTGACAGGTTCTGGGGCCACTCCGGAGCTCACCTCTGGGTCAAGTACTAAGTCGCTAAGGAGAGCCGCTGGAGCCAAACTCGCAAAACTCCCAACTTTAGCTTGCTCCTTCCGACCGTTCCTCCGCTGGTCTAGAGACTGAGGAATAGGCTGTGACACTTTAGATGCACGAGATCGGGTGACAACACACGCCCTCTGCTGTGGTTGACACCTCTCGACCAACTCCTGCCCCTCCCTACTCACGTCGGCCGCCCTCCCGGCACCGACTAAGGGTGGAACCTCAGAAGCAGGTACCGCAATGTCGTTGCCGAGAAGAAGGTCGACGCCCTCTACTGGCAGTTTCTCCACGATTCCGACATCCAACTCTCGTGTCACACCTTCTACCTCCAGCTCCACTCGGACAAACGGGTATGACTTTGTAGCATTGATACCCTGCACCACAACTACCCGTGCCGCATTTATAGGTTTGCCTGTAAAGTTTTTCATCAATGTCAGGGAAGCACCCGTATCACGCAAAAATTCTACTCCATGCTTGCAACCAGCCCAACTCACGCAGCCGCACCCTCTATGGTCACAAAAAGTATCCCGGACAGGTGTCAAGCCTTCCGGACACTTCTTCACTGGCTGTGCTTCAGCCTCTGACCATTTACCCCGGGCAAACGCAGACGAATTCAAAGACACTCCAATGTTGCGACCCAAAGACACGACTGCTGTAGGTAGCTTGCTAGGACAGGATCGTGCAAAATGCCCCTTGTCGTGACAATGAAAACACTCTAACTCCCCCTTGGGCTTCCCTTGAGGTGGGGAAGGGCCCGGACCCTTCTTAAACGGGACGGTATTAGGTTTATGGTCAGACTTAATATCATTGCTCTTGTTATTATGGTTATATGGTGTATCACTGACTCGGGGGGGTGGAGTGTTGCGCCCCTTGTTACCTGCATCGTTCCGTTGTGCAGACCCGCACCCACGAATCAGCGATAGCCTACGGTCAGCCATCTCAGCTGCCTCCTGTAGAGTTTTAGGGTTTTTCTCTTTGAAGTTCAAAGTCAGGTCGCCGCCTGTGCACTTGAAAAATTGCTCTAGAAGGACTAACTGCTCAAGCTCTCCGAACGTCGTCACCTTCTCTGACCTCAGCCAATTTCTCAATGCATCAGACAGTTCCCGGGCATGTTCTAGAAAAGTGCACTCACGACCCTTCGTAACACCCCGGAACTTCAACCTATATGTCTCTGGTTGTAACTCATACACCCGCAGAACAGCTTCCTTCAGTACCTCATAATCGACGCAAGACTCCAAGGGCAACACATCATATGCCTTGAGTCCTTTGACAACCAACCTAGAGGAAACAAGGGCTGCCCACTTAACCTCGGGCCATTGGTGCTCCCGGCACTTCTCAAAACGCAGGAAAAATTCGGTGACACCCGACTCGTCAAATACAGGGACTAACTTAAGAAGGTGCGATAAAGACTGATCAAGACCTCGATTCCCAGAACCGAGACGCTGCCCTGTCGACTCCACCCTAGACTTCTCAAGCTCTCTGTCTGCACAGCCTCGCTTATGGCCTTTCTCTCCTCAGCCTCAGCCTCTCGCTGCCGTTGCTCGAGCTCAGCCTCATGCTTTCGTTGCTCAAGCTCAGCCGCCCGCTGCTGCTACTGAATCTTAGCCATCTCAAGCTGGAAGAGCATATCCACAGTTAACCCTTGAGGAGGAGGAGATGCAACAATTGGAGACCCACCCAGGGACAAACCACGCTGCCAGTGACTATAAGCCTGCGGGAACGTACCTGGCTCCGGAGCCCGAGGGGGTGCCATGGTAGGAGTCGAGTGGAATGGGGGCTGGGCCGAAGGTGCCCCAGCTCCCGCTCCACCCGAAGCCCCACGCACCCCGCCGAGCACCCAGGCCACTAGGTCACCTCTCGACATGCTGCTAGTGCCCACATGCCCCATGACCGTGGCCAAACACTGGAGACCATACCGATCAATCCCCGACACCCGGTTAGCAGTAATAGGCATCTCCAGAAACTTCCTTGCATCCTCCTCACTAGTTATTACTCTAATGCCTTCTAACAAACCCTGCTGCTGCACCTCAGAGTCTGCTTCCCGTACTGTGTCCTCACTGTACATTGATCCGTCGTTCGACATAGTGTCCACCGAAAATTCTCAACGTTTATAAAAAAAAAAAAGTACCTAAACTCTCATGTAGCACTATTCACTCAAAAATATAAAATGCTCGAAGACAACTCAAGTGCTATACTACGTTGCCAAAAAAAAAATCCACGTGTCCAAAATATTCCTCAAAAAACAAATGTCCAACAATCCTGCAATTCTTCCTTAGATACCAGGCAAGGGCACTATTTGTTATTACTGCAATAATCAACAAAGGGATCCTGGTTTCTACTAAAATAAGATACTAGGCAAGGTCGCCATTTGTTATGACGACTTGCTCCTAAGATAAGATACTAGGCAAGGTCGCCATTTGTTACGACCGGGGCTACGAATAAAACAAGGGCACTTAATGATTGGACTAGTAATATGGCACTATGCAACAACGGTACGCTAGATCCAAACCCTTGAACTTATATGCCGGCCAACAAAAACACCTATGCCCTCCAAAGTTAATCTGCGATAATGGGGTATCCTTAACTGGGCATAAATGTACTCTACTTCAGGCTAACCCACACTGGTATAGCCTGATAACAAACAAGATGCAAGTTACGTTAAAATGCATAAAAGGGAAGCTATGGAAAGATCAATTAAATCACTGCAAGATTTAATACAATAAAAAAATGCTTCAATACAGTTACTCTAAACAACAATAAACTCTTCACTCCTATCTGAAAGAAAGTGAAGTCTAGTCCTACAGCATAGACCTGGAAACTTCTGAAGAAAGTCTGATGCTCATAAGATGCTCGTATCTTAAATTATCTAAAGGCAGGAGGCAGGACACCATACGTGTAGACTGAATACACTAAAAGATAGGACATATAATGTTAACTGACACGAGAATATTATAAATGCGCAACGGCAGTAATGCTCGACACTAAAAGAAATACTTCCTCATCAACAAAACAGTCTGCTATGGTTGTGCAACTCAACAACAACCTAGACTCATAAATGCTGTGAATAATAATGCATATATATCAAAGAGCTTATATTAAATACTAATAAGTGTCTACTCAATTAATAATGTCTAGCTGGAATACTCTAGGTAAGGAACTGTGGTTGAGCAAGACAGGCTCGTAGCCTAGCGATGTCCTTAAGACTGCATCCTTTACGTTACGTTAATTGACTGGGGTGCTCTCTTGATAGATCCAGATCACAAGTATCTGGTTCTATCCTGGCGACCCTCAAAAGATAAGCAAAGAGGCAGCAAAGTGTGGAACTGGAACAGGCCAACGCCCTCAGTCAACACAATGCTGCACTCGTAAAGAACGCAAGCGAAAAGACAATACAGGCTACCACAGTACCGGTCGAAGTCGTGTAGGTATAAGCAAACCATACACACATCGGTGACGACGACTACAGTTACCTTATCCCAGTCTAGCATTAAATCAAAGAGCAGACCACTAAATCAATAATGGAGACACACCCCGAGTTCTTAACCTCTACTAACTAAGAACCCTCAAACCTATTCTAAGTACATGTAAATATCTCAGAGGACGGCGCATGCAATACAATGGGCCAGCTATGGAAACCGTATGCAGAACCCAAGGGGATAAGTAATTGAATAAAGGTGAGGAGCATTGGAAAAGAAGAAGGTCAGAGAGAGAGATAGTGGTAAAGGGGGTGATCGGGAGAGAGTATGCAAAGGGATGTTAGAAGCATGCACGCCAAGACTGTCCTGAGGAGGGTAGCTCCTCGGGACCCTCAGGATCCCACAAAGGGAGGGTGGTCGGCCAATCACAGACCGATACGTCACAAGGCAGCAGGCCTTCATGACGCGCCAAGAACCACCAGCCAATCAGAGGCGAGACAAAGCCCGCGCGGGCGGGAAAAACTCCTCCGGGAGGGAGGAGGGAGGAGGGAAGCAACACTCACTACCCCCACGCTGCCCGCTCGCTCTCTCTCTCTCAACTTCACTACAATGCATCTTATATTCTACTCATGATATAAAATACTTCCTGTTGTCACAGACGAAAATAAAGACCACCACTGGACTGTCTGTAACAATGCAAGTACTATGAAAGAAAGAACAAAATTCTCTGATAACTGTAGCCCATTTCACTGCCCTGGCGAGTGCTAGCGGCTAACGGGAGGCGATTCTGCCAACGCTGGTAGGCGTCACAACACAAGGGACTGGAGTTCTCGAAAAGGGGCTCCAGTCCTGACGCTACTCTTGACGTACAGTGTACTGGCTTAATAATCCAGAAGGGTTGATAGCCTCTGAAGTCCTATTTTAAACTAACTAACTAACCTACAGCTCCTGCACAAATGTCTTCAAAGCAATGGACTCGGTCGTCTTATATACAATAAGTGATTAGTGGAAGTAAGCTTGCTTATAATAATAGGTTCAAGAATATTTTGGTAGCGAGGTCGGTCCTATGTGAACTGTGCCTCATAAAATGTTCTTTCCTCTCGCTTGAGCATTAGGCTATTCATATTGCAGTTGGGTACAGTACAATCTTATATTAATATCCAGTATTTGATATATGGATATCAATCGTAGTCATGAGCTGTACTTATAACTGTCTTGATGGTGTAATGGTTAGAGCGTGTGAGTTCTGTATGTGGTATCCTTGGTTCGAATCCTGGGAGAATCACATGCTTTCATTAATTTAATTGGGGTGTTATAAGTGTTAAGAACGATGTTAAAAATAAAATAAAATATTAGTATTAAATGTGAAAGATAGATGAGCAAAATAGAAGGATATGGTGAATGTGAACGAGCAAGTGAGGGAAGAAGGAAGCAAGGGGGACGACAAATGGTGACACAACACGGAGTTAAAAGGAAATTGCTGGAACCTGATAGTATGGTGAAGCTGGGCGGGAAGAAGATAGCAGAGGTAAACTAACACACAGTTATACACACTGCACAGACCTTACGGTGTCTGGAAGCTTATCCGACCCATATAGTAAGTTAAGGTAAGTAGATAGGCCTACATGTAAGGGGAGATGGGCGTATGTATTTGCTTATTTATATATATATAGTATATATTATTATTTTAGTTTCCTCCCTAGACCTCAATCACGCTTACAAAAAACATCCCATGACCCTCCTTCAATAGAAATGTGCAAATTTTCAATTGAAAAATGTCCCGGCCAGAGGCCAGTTGTTACTACTATATTACAGGCTCGCTATCATTGTTACTACTATATTACAGAGGCCAGTTGTTACTACTGTATTACAGAGGCCAGTTGTTACTAATATATTACAGAGGCCAGTTGTTACTACTATATTACAGGCTCGCTATCGTTGTTACTACTATATTACAGAGGCCAGTTATTACTACTATATTACAGAGGCCAGTTGTTACTACTATATTACAGGCTCGCTATCATTGTTACTACTATATTGCAGAGGCCAGTTGTTACTACTGTATTACAGAGGCCAGTTGTTACTACTATATTACAGAGGCCATTTGTTACTACTATATTACAGGCTCGCTATCGTTGTTACTACTATATTACAGAGGCCAGTTGTTACTACTATATTACAGGCTCGCTATCGTTGTTACTACTATATTACAGAGGCCAGTTGTTACTACTATATTACAGAGGCCAGTTGTTACTACTATATTACAGAGGCCAGTTGTTACTACTATATTACAGAGGCCAGTTGTTACTGCTATATTACAGGCTCGCTATCGTTGTTACTACTATATTACAGAGGCCAGTTGTTACTACTATATTACAGAGGCCAGTTGTTACTACTATATTACAGAGGCCAGTTGTTACTACTATATTACAGGCTCGCTATTGTTGTTACTACTATATTACAGAGGCCAGTTGTTACTACTATATTACAGAGGCCAGTTGTTACTACTATATTACAGAGGCCAGTTGTTACTACTATATTACAGAGGCCAGTTGTTACTACTATATTACAGAGGCCAGTTGTTACTACTATATTACAGAGGCCAGTTGTTACTACTATATTACAGGCTAGCTATCGTTGTTACTACTATATTACAGAGGCCAGTTGTTACTACTATATTACAGAGGCCAGTTGTTACTACTATATTACAGGCTCGCTATCATTGTTACTACTATATTACAGAGGCCAGTTGTTAATACTATATTACAGAGGCCAGTTGTTACTACTATATTACAGGCTCGCTATCATTGTTACTACTATATTACAGAGACCAGTTGTTACTACTATATTACAGGCTCGCTATCGTTGTTACTACTATATTACAGAGGCCAGTTGTTACTACTCTATTACAGAGGCCAGTTGTTACTACTATATTACAGGCTCGCTATCGTTGTTACTACTATATTACAGGCTCGCTATCATTGTTACTACTATATTACAGAGGCCAGTTGTTACTACTATATTACAGGCTCGCTATCGTTGTTACTACTATATTACAGAGGCCAGTTGTTACTATTATAATACAGAGGCCAGTTGTTACTACTATATTACAGAGGCCAGTTGTTACTACTATATTACAGGCTCGCTATCATTGTTACTACTATATTACAGAGGCCAGTTGTTACTGCTATATTACAGGCTCGCTATCGTTGTTACTACTATATTACAGAGGCCAGTTGTTACTACTATATTACAGGCTCGCTATCATTGTTACTGCTATATTACAGAGGCCAGTTGTTACTACTATATTACAGAGGCCAGTTGTTACTACTATATTACAGGCTCGCCATCGTTGTTACTGCTATATTACAGAGGCCAGTTGTTACTACTATATTACAGACGCCAGTTGTTACTACTATATTACAGAGGCCAGTTGTTACTACTATATTACAGAGGCCAGTTATTACTACTATATTACAGAGGCCAGTTATTACTACTATATTACAGCGACCAGGTGTTACTACTATATTACAGAGGCCACTTGTTACTACTATATTACAGAGGCCAGTTGTTACTACTATATTACAGAGGCCAGTTGTTACTACTATATTACAGAGGTCCAGAGGTCAGTTGTTACTACTATATTACAGGCTCGCTATCATTGTTACTGCTATATTACAGAGGCCAGTTGTTACTACTATATTACATAGGCCAGTTGTTACTACTATATTACAGAGGCCAGTTGTTACTACTATATTAAAGAGGCCAGTTGTTACTACTATATTACAGGCTCGCTATAGTTGTTACTTACTTGTTACTTGGTGTGGAGTTTCTCAGCCGCGCTCCGTCACTAGATGTGACGCTCGTCGCAGCTGCCCTTACTACTATATTACAGAGGCCAGTTGTTACTACTATATTACAGAGGCCAGTTGTTACTACTATATTACAGGCTCGCTATCATTGTTACTACTATATTACAGAGGCCAGTTGTTACTGCAATATTACAGGCTCGCTATCATTGTTACTACTATATTACAGAGGCCAGTTGTTACTACTATATTACAGGCTCGCTATCGTTGTTACTGCTATATTACAGAGGTCAGTTGTTACTACTGTGACGCATGTCGAGTATGAGCATGCTGTACAGAACGCCCAGTCAGGCCCCACCCTCGCTAGGATCGTCAGGGCAGGAACTTTGGCTGTAGTCTGTGTAGAGTTTCCTAACTCAGTTTATGTGAACCGTTGTACTATAAGTATTATCATTATGTATTTTGTTTTCTTCTAAGTCAACGAGTTCTATTTTATATCATTAGATATAAGTATTGTGTGTGGGACTTGTATGTAATGATGAGAGGAGAGATATTACGTGGCGGGGGATCAGTGAGCGCGCCACGAGGTGTGTAGGCCTAACTCCCTCCTCCCTTCCTCCCTTCCTCCCTTTCAGCGCGTGGGAAGTTCTTTGTCGATCCCAGATTGAGAGAGTATATGACGTCATGATTGCCAGTGGGCGGTCCTTAGTGTTGGCGATATGCTCGCTACAGGGCCGAGTATAAAAAGAGAGGTCCTCGCCACAATTCTTTAGAACTCATCAGGCAAAGCGACCTCTCATATCCCTTGCAACTATCCATATTCTTCCGACTGATGTGAACTTTCTCTACTCTCTGAACAGCCTACCTTCTTCTCTTCTCGTCCCTGTTTATAACCTCAATGACCCCTTTGGTGCAGATTTAGTCAGCCAAAGTATTATCGCTTGAGTTCTCACGAGATAAGTGCCTGTTAGATAGCCTATTTTTGGAAGGGTTAACTAGAATAGGATTGATTGATGTTTGTTGCACTCGTATATGCATTTCCCTGTGTGTGATTATTCATGTTCCTGTTTTCTGCTGGTTTAGGTAATGCTAGACTGGGATAGGGTTCCTCGAGTTGTGATTTCCTATGAGTGCTAGGTTGGTTGAACCAGCACAATTGCAACGGAGACGTGGGAAGCCTAGGGGGTCTTTTTGATTGTGTACCGTGGGAGTTTAGCACTGTGTTGCGAGTGAGGGCTTTTGCCTGTGCCACCCAACACTGTGCTATCTCATTTGCTTGACTTTGAGAGGATCGCCAGGAGAGAACCAGATACTAGTGATCTGGATCTCTCAAGAGAGCATCCCGTCAATTACCGTAATTTGGCCGCACAGTCTTAAGGACCTCGCTAGGCTACGAGCCGCTTGCTCAGCCATTGTCTCTTAACCTTAGATATCCCAGCTAGACTTTGCTCGACCAGCAGATACAGTATAGTATTGAAGCTTCTCCTTATGTATATTATTGTTTAAGCACTATTGATTTCATGCGTGGCACGCTTAGCTACTTCAGAGATTAGTGGCCCACGAGCACAATCTTAGTAGGCTATTGCCAGTGCATTGTCGGAGTACTTCTTCTTAATGTTTGCCATATCCTATTGCTTATTCTTATAATTCTTCTTATGTCAATTTAAAGCCTTTAATTACCAGTGAGTTATTCATTAAATTGCTGTTCAAAATCCGATACTTACTTCTTATGAGTATTCGAGAAGCATCTAACTTATCAGAAGATTCCTTGCTTGATGCTCGAGGACTATTGTTTAACGTAACGTAATAGTGCCGATCCGAAGTAGAGGGTGGAGGACTTCTTAAGTTCTTAGTTCAAGGGTGGATTACTTCGGCTTCGGCCAACACTATTCTTTAGTGTTGTAGTACTTTCTTCTTTGTTTGATTGTTGACCAGACTAGATAACTCCCGTCTTGTTATTAGTCTGTTGTGTGAAACGCTAGTACCGAGTTCTTGTATACCCCGTTATAGCAGATAGAACTCTGGAGGGTAGTGGCGTTTTTTGTTCGGCTGGCAGTACTCTGGGGTTGGGATCGTGTGTTTCCGTTGTGGCAGCGAGCCATACTCGAGTCCTGTGTAAGAGCCCTAGTGTATCCGAGTGCCCGGTCGTAACAAATGGCGACCTTGCTTAGGATTTTGTGAACAGTATAATTTTTTGCAGAGTTGTACAACATTTGTTTGTTGGTACTTTAGCGTACATATTGAAGAATATTTTTTTTTGTAAGGCAATTAGGAGAGCATTTAAGAGACTCCAGTTAATTTAGTAATTAGTGCTTGCATAAGGGAGTTTAACACTTTTGTCTCGAGAATTTTTTGGTGAACTTCAGTATGTCGGGCCCTAGTACTGACGAGGAGCGAGAGATGCTAAGTGAGGAGGTGCCGTTAGTAACTAGTGAGGAGGATGCTAGACTTTTTGTGAGTAAGCAGTACCATGTGACGGAGGAGAGGCTGACTGGGGTGAATGTTTATGGCTTGCACCTGATAGCCAAGGTTTTGGGTCTATCCAATGTAGGAGGGATGTCCAAGGGGGAGCTGATTTCCTGGGTGTTGCGTGGGCGACATGGGGTTTCGGAGGAGAGGGCGTTTGGGGGGGTTCCTCCCCAGATCCCCTCTCACTCGACTCCCACAGTGCCGTCCACTCAGTTGCCGGAGGTTAGCACTCTCCCACAGAGGGATGAGCATTGGAAGATTGGAGTGCCCTCGGGCGGTGCGTATGGTGGTTCCCCAGTTCTTGCCCCCCCTCCTTCAGTAGTGGCAGCTCCCTCTTCCGGCCTGTCTCCTGAGATGATATTTAAACTCGAGCTTGCTAAAATGGAGAATGAGGCTAGGAAGCAGGAGATTGAGGCGAAGAATGAGGCTAGGAAGCAGGAGATTGAGGCTGAGTCTAGGAGGCAGGAGAATGAGACTAGGAAGCAGGAGAATGAGACTAAGAGGCATGAGATTGAGGTTGAGGCTAGGAAGCAGGAGAATGAGACTAGGAGGCATGAGATTGAGGCTGAGACTAGGAGGCACGAGGCTGAGCTTAGATACGACTCCGAGAAATATTGTGCTCAGATAGACTTAGATAAGACTCGTGCAGAGTCGACAGGGATTCGGATGGGCCGGGAGGGCCAAGTAAGAGAACAGTCCTTGTCTCACTTAGTCAAATTGGTGCCGGCATTTAGTGAAACTGAAGTCACAGAATTTTTTAATCGTTTTGAGAAGAAGTGTAGGGAGCATAATTGGCCTGAAGAGAAGTGGGCAGCTCTAGTCTCCTCAAGACTTACGGGTAAGGGTCTGAAGGCTTATGATGCACTGCCTTTAGAATCTTGCATTGACTACCCAGTATTGAAGAGAGCTGTCCTACGGGCATACGAGTTGCAACCAGAAACATATCGATTGAAGTTTCGGGGTGTTACGAAGACTAGGGAGGCGACCTTTCTTGAACATGCCCGGGACTTAAAAGATGCACTTGCTAACTGGACACGTTCTGAGAAAGCTGAGACGGCCGAACAGTTGACTGAGCTGTTTCTGCTCGAGCAGTTTTATAAGTGTACTGGTGCAGATATGACTTTAACTATTAAAGAAAAGAACCCTAAAACTCTACAGGAGGCAGCTGAGATGGCTGACCTCCGGCTATCATTAATTCGTGGGTGCGGGTCTGCCCAGCGTAGTGAGGCAGGTAACAAGGGGCGTGACACCCCACCCCCCCGAGTTAGTGATATACATTATGCAAACAAGTACAAGAGCTATGATACCAAGACTGACCACAAGACTAACACCGTCCCATTTAAGAAGGGGCCGGGCCCTTCCCAGTACCAAGGGAAGCCCAGAGGGGAGTTGGAGTGTTATCTTTGTCATGAAAAGGGGCACTTTGCAAGAGTCTGTCCTAGCAAACCACCTACAGCAGCTGTGTCTTTGGCCTGCAACATTGGTGTGTCTCCGAAGCCTTCTGAGTTTGCCCGGGGCAGTTCGTCAGAGGCTGAGGCACAGCCAATGCAGAAACACCTGAGAGGCTCGAACCCTGCTCAGGATGTTTTTTGCGACCATAGAGGACGGGGTTGCGTGATGTGGGCGGGGCGCAAGCATGGAGTAGAGGTCTTGCGTGATACAGGTGCTTCCCAGACTCTGATGAACAATTTGACTGGCTACCCTATAAATGCGGCTCGGGTGGTAGTGGTGCAGGGTATTAATGCAACTCGGTCATACCCGCTGGTGCGGTTGGAGTTGGAGGTGGATGGTGTGGCACGTGAATTGGATGTTGGGATTGTGGAGAAACTGCCAGTGGAGGGCGTCGACCTTCTTCTCGGCAACGACTTTGCAATGCCCGCTTCTGAGGTTCTACCCTTAGTCGTTGCCGAGAGGCCGGCCGACGTGAGTGGGGGAGAACAAGAGTGTGTCGAGCGGTGCCAGGCACAACCCATGGCGTGTGCTGTCACCCGAGCTCGGGCAGCTAAAGTGTCACAGCCTAGTCCTCCGTCTTCAGACCAGCAGAGGAACGATCAACAGGAGGAGGCTAAAGCTGGAGTTGGTTTTAAGAGTTTTGACTCGGCGGCTCTCCTGGGTGATTCAGTATTGGCACCTATGTTAGAGTCTGGAGAGGCCCCAGGACCTGTCACAGCTAGTGAGGAGGTAGGGCCGGAAGAGACTCCGAGGCAGCAACGTTGCACACGGAGAGAAAAAAGGATTGCTCAGTTTGATATTGGGGAAGGATTTGGGTTGCTTCGGAAGCATCTAGACAGGTTGGTTCCCTCAGATATTTGTAAACTGCAGTTGGAGGATCCGGAAGTTCAGAAGTGTGGTAATGGTGCTGTCGAGATTAAACACGAGGACGGGGAAGCATGTCATGTGAACCTGTTGGAGGAGTTTGTGAGGCAACCACCTGAGCAGCCTACTGTCCCTGCGTTGGTCTGCCGCGGCCAAGGTGGAGAAGGAGAGGGGGGCAGTAGGGCACAGGTGGAGGAGAGTAGGGATTGTCATGTCTCGGCGAAGCAGTGGGCGGGGGACACGAGTCTGGTGGCTGTGGAAGCGCTAGAGCACCTGTCTGAGCAGCAGTGTGCAGCACTCCAGCACCAGCTCGGTTCATACCCCACTGGTCGTGCCGAGCCCCTGAGTCTCACAACTCGGGCGGTGCGAGATGTTCCGCAGGCAGGTCATGTGACTGTTAAAAGACCGTTAGCCTCGTTGTTTCGGTGGTTTAAGGTGGGCGACGAGGCCTTGGCATGGTTGCCAGGTCAGGGTCGACCCATGGCTGCCAAGGGTGGTGGTCAAAAGGAGGACATTGAGCAGATTGGTAGGGTCGGCTGTGGTATCGCAGTGCCCGGTCGTCACATAGCCTCCCAATGCTGCTCTATTCTAATGCAACAGCCCTACCACAGACCGACTGTATCTGGCCATGTCGCTAAAAGCGGTGATGCTGCGCAGGCAGATGTCGTCACAAGGAATGTGGGGGTGCGCATGTACGGTATCGGCGGGGAAGCCTTAGCTATAATGAACTGTGGGAGTGACTGCACGGGTGGTACTGATTGTCCCTCTCATGACCTGGCTGTTCTAGGGACGAAGGTGGAGAAGGAGGGAGACTACAGGTTAGAAGCTGCGGTCTCGGCTGGGTTGTGGGAGGGCACTAGGCATGTTGTTCGTGGAGACAGTGCAAGGCAGTTGCTTACTAGGCTATGGCAGTACTTTCGTATGTTTGTTGCTTCTCCAGGCCTGAGGTACGGGGTAGAATCCGACATGCAGGCTGGAGATAGTGCAAGGCTCAGTTTAATTCCCTGCCGTATAAATCCTGCTCGACAGCCTATGGTGCAAGCAGAGCTGGATTACGTGTGGACGAAGGATCTGAGGGATAAGGAATGTCGTGAGTGGTCGTTGCGTGTAACTTTGTCCGAGCGCGCTAAAGAGGTATGTGGTTTTGTTGTGGACGGGAGTACCTACCAGTGCAATGTTATGCCCTACGGACTTAAGAATGCACCAGCAACGTGTCAGAGCCTGATGAATGAAAGTGAAAAGGACAATGATGCGCTGGGGCATTTCGAGATCTATGTTCCAGCCTATGGTCCGGTCGGTGTAGTTTACCCAGATCATTACCCTCTCAAGATCTTGGACCCGTTTCACAATCGGAATATGAGGCTGACCAGGTGGTCACTAAGGTTATTGGTATATAACCTGGACATAAGCCATATTGCCGGTTGTGACAACGAGGTTGCATGTGGTCGTTCAGGGGTATATGATCCTGGGTAAATTGACACACGGGTAGCCTCCTGCTTTGGTTTGAGTAGTATTTTGCGCTTGGTGCTTGTTGGCTCGCGGTTGTAGCCCAGCGTATTGGGTCGTAAAGCAGGAGTTGAGCGTTTGGTATAGAAGAAAATAGGCTGCCCTTATAGTGCAGCCGAAAAAAACATATTAAAATATAAAAATCATATAAAAACTCTTTCTTTTTGATGAAGATAATTGTATAAGTTTGTCATAGCCTATAAGGTTTGAGTAGTCCACGAACTATCAAACGGCTGAGCTGCTGTAAGCTCGCTCTGGGAGCATGATATTGTGTCTTTTACTATTGTTGGGAGGAGTTATGAAATGTGATTTTTTTTTTTATAAGATGTGTTTTAGTGATAAACTCAGCGTTGTTTTAGTGCCATGCGGTCGCTGGGTGTGAGGGGTACAGAACGCCCAGTCAGGCCCCACTCTCGCTAGGATCGTCAGGGCAGGAACTTTGGCTGTAGTCTGTGTAGAGTTTCCTAACTCAGTTTATGTGAACCGTTGTACTATAAGTATTATCATTATGTATTTTGTTTTCTTCTAAGTCAACGAGTTCTATTTTATATCATTAGATATAAGTATTGTGTGTGGGACTTGTATGTAATGATGAGAGGAGAGATATTACGTGGCGGGGGATCAGTGAGCGCGCCACGAGGTGTGTAGGCCTAACTCCCTCCTCCCTTCCTCCCTTCCTCCCTTTCAGCGCGTGGGAAGTTCTTTGTCGATCCCAGATTGAGAGAGTATATGACGTCATGATTGCCAGTGGGCGGTCCTTAGTGTTGGCGATATGCTCGCTACAGGGCCGAGTATAAAAAGAGAGGTCCTCGCCACAATTCTTTAGAACTCATCAGGCAAAGCGACCTCTCATATCCCTTGCAACTATCCATATTCTTCCGACTGATGTGAACTTTCTCTACTCTCTGAACAGCCTACCTTCTTCTCTTCTCGTCCCTGTTTATAACCTCAATGACCCCTTTGGTGCAGATTTAGTCAGCCAAAGTATTATCGCTTGAGTTCTCACGAGATAAGTGCCTGTTAGATAGCCTATTTTTGGAAGGGTTAACTAGAATAGGATTGATTGATGTTTGTTGCACTCGTATATGCATTTCCCTGTGTGTGATTATTCATGTTCCTGTTTTCTGCTGGTTTAGGTAATGCTAGACTGGGATAGGGTTCCTCGAGTTGTGATTTCCTATGAGTGCTAGGTTGGTTGAACCAGCACAATTGCAACGGAGACGTGGGAAGCCTAGGGGGTCTTTTTGATTGTGTACCGTGGGAGTTTAGCACTGTGTTGCGAGTGAGGGCTTTTGCCTGTGCCACCCAACACTGTGCTATCTCATTTGCTTGACTTTGAGAGGATCGCCAGGAGAGAACCAGATACTAGTGATCTGGATCTCTCAAGAGAGCATCCCGTCAATTACCGTAATTTGGCCGCACAGTCTTAAGGACCTCGCTAGGCTACGAGCCGCTTGCTCAGCCATTGTCTCTTAACCTTAGATATCCCAGCTAGACTTTGCTCGACCAGCAGATACAGTATAGTATTGAAGCTTCTCCTTATGTATATTATTGTTTAAGCACTATTGATTTCATGCGTGGCACGCTTAGCTACTTCAGAGATTAGTGGCCCACGAGCACAATCTTAGTAGGCTATTGCCAGTGCATTGTCGGAGTACTTCTTCTTAATGTTTGCCATATCCTATTGCTTATTCTTATAATTCTTCTTATGTCAATTTAAAGCCTTTAATTACCAGTGAGTTATTCATTAAATTGCTGTTCAAAATCCGATACTTACTTCTTATGAGTATTCGAGAAGCATCTAACTTATCAGAAGATTCCTTGCTTGATGCTCGAGGACTATTGTTTAACGTAACGTAATAGTGCCGATCCGAAGTAGAGGGTGGAGGACTTCTTAAGTTCTTAGTTCAAGGGTGGATTACTTCGGCTTCGGCCAACACTATTCTTTAGTGTTGTAGTACTTTCTTCTTTGTTTGATTGTTGACCAGACTAGATAACTCCCGTCTTGTTATTAGTCTGTTGTGTGAAACGCTAGTACCGAGTTCTTGTATACCCCGTTATAGCAGATAGAACTCTGGAGGGTAGTGGCGTTTTTTGTTCGGCTGGCAGTACTCTGGGGTTGGGATCGTGTGTTTCCGTTGTGGCAGCGAGCCATACTCGAGTCCTGTGTAAGAGCCCTAGTGTACCCGAGTGCCCGGTCGTAACACTACTATATTACAGAGGCCAGTTGTTACTACTATATTACAGAGGCCAGTTGTTACTACTATATTACAGGCTCGCTATCGTTGTTACTGCTATATTACAGAGGCCAGTTGTTACTACTATATTACAGAGGCCAGTTGTTCCTACTATATTACAGAGGCCAGTTGTTACTACTTTATTACAGAGGCCAGTTATTACTACTATATTACAGAGGCCAGGTGTTACTACTATATTACAGAGGCCACTTGTTACTACTATATTACAGAGGCCAGTTGTTACTACTGTATTACAGAGGCCAGTTGTTACTACTATATTGCAGAGGTCAGTTGTTACGCCTATATTACAGGCTCGCTATCGTTGTTACTGCTATATTACAGAGGCCAGTTGTTACTACTATATTACAGAGGCCAGTTGTTACTACTATATTACAGAGGCCAGTTGTTACTACTATATTACAGAGGCCAGTTGTTACTACTATATTACAGGCTAGCTATCGTTGTTACTACTATATTACAGAGGCCAGTTGTTACTACTATATTACAGAGGCCAGTTGTTACTACTATATTACAGAGGCCAGTTGTTACTACTATATTACAGGCTCGCTATCATTGTTACTACTATATTACAGAGGCCAGTTGTTACTACTATATTACAGAGGCCAGTTGTTACTACTATATTACAGGCTCGCTATCATTGTTACTACTATATTACAGAGACCAGTTGTTACTACTATATTACAGGCTCGCTATCGTTGTTAATACTATATTACAGAGGCCAGTTGTTACTACTCTATTACAGAGGCCAGTTGTTACTACTATATTACAGACTCGCTATCGTTGTTACTACTATATTACAGGCTCGCTATCATTGTTACTACTATATTACAGAGGCCAGTTGTTACTACTATATTACAGGCTCGCTATCGTTGTTACTACTATATTACAGAGGCCAGTTGTTACTATTATATTACAGAGGCCAGTTGTTACTACTATATTACAGAGGCCAGTTGTTACTACTATATTACAGGCTCGCTATCATTGTTACCACTATATTACAGAGGCCAGTTGTTACTGCTATATTACAGGCTCGCTATCGTTGTTACTACTATATTACAGAGGCCAGTTGTTACTACTATATTGCAGGCTCGCTATCGTTGTTACTGCTATATTACAGAGGCCAGTTGTTACTACTATATTACAGAGGCCAGTTGTTACTACTATATTACAGGCTCGCCATCGTTGTTACTGCTATATTACAGAGGCCAGTTGTTACTACTATATTACAGAGGCCAGTTGTTACTACTATATTACAGAGGCCAGTTGTTACTACTATATTACAGAGGCCAGTTATTACTACTATATTACAGAGGCCAGTTATTACTACTATATTACAGAGACCAGGTGTTACTACTATATTACAGGCTAGCTATCGTTGTTACTACTATATTACAGAGGCCAGTTGTTACTACTATATTACAGAGGTCAGTTGTTACTACTATATTACAGGCTCGCTAGTATTGTTACTGCTATATTACAGAGGCCAGTCGTTACTACTATATTACATAGGCCAGTTGTTACTACTATATTACAGAGGCCAGTTGTTACTACTATATTAAAGAGGCCAGTTGTTACTACTATATTACAGGCTCGCTATAGTTGTTACTTACTTGTTACTTGATGTGGAGTTTCTCAGCCGCGCTCCGTCACTAGATGTGACGCTCGTCGCAGCTGCCCTTACTACTATATTACAGAGGCCAGTTGTTACTACTATATTACAGAGGCCAGTTGTTACTACTATATTACAGGCTCGCTATCATTGTTACTACTATATTACAGAGGCCAGTTGTTACTGCTATATTACAGGCTCGCTATCATTGTTACTACTATATTACAGAGGCCAGTTGTTACTACTATATTACAGGCTCGCTATCGTTGTTACTGCTATATTACAAAGGTCAGTTGTTACTACTATATTACAGAGGCCAGTTGTTACTACTATATTACAGAGGCCAGTTGTTACTACTATATTACAGGCTCGCTATCGTTGTTACTGCTATATTACAGAGGCCAGTTGTTACTACTATATTACAGAGGCCAGTTGTTACTACTATATTACAGAGGCCAGTTGTTACTACTTTATTACAGAGGCCAGTTACTACTACTATATTACAGAGGCCAGGTGTTACTACTATATTACAGAGGCCACTTGTTACTACTATATTACAGAGGCCAGTTGTTACTACTATATTACACAGGCCAGTTGTTACTACTATATTGCAGAGGTCAGTTGTTACACCTATATTACAGGCTCGCTATCGTTGTTACTGCTATATTACAGAGGCCAGTTGTTACTACTATATTACAGAGGCCAGTTGTTACTACTATATTACAGAGGCCAGTTGTTACTACTATATTACAGAGGCCAGTTGTTACTACTATATTACAGGCTAGCTATCGTTGTTACTACTATATTACAGAGGCCAGTTGTTACTACTATAATACAGAGGCCAGTTGTTACTACTATATTACAGAGGCCAGTTGTTACTACTATATTACAGGCTCGCTATCATTGTTACTACTATATTACAGAGGCCAGTTGTTACTACTATATTACAGAGGCCAGTTGTTACTACTATATTACAGGCTCGCTATCATTGTCACTACTATATTACAGAGACCAGTTGTTACTACTATATTACAGGCTCGCTATCGTTGTTACTACTATATTACAGAGGCCAGTTGTTACTACTCTATTACAGAGGCCAGTTGTTACTACTATATTACAGGCTCGCTATCGTTGTTACTACTATATTACAGGCTCGCTATCATTGTTACTACTATATTACAGAGGCCAGTTGTTACTACTATATTACAGGCTCACTATCGTTGTTACTACTATATTACAGAGGCCAGTTATTACTATTATATTACAGAGGCCAGTTGTTACTACTATATTACAGAGGCCAGTTGTTACTACTATATTACAGGCTCGCTATCATTGTTACTACTATATTACAGAGGCCAGTTGTTACTGCTATATTAAGGGTCGCTATCGTTGTTACTACTATATTACAGAGGCCAGTTGTTACTACTATATTACAGGCTCGCTATCGTTGTTACTACTATATTACAGAGGCCAGTTGTTACTACTAAAGTACAGAGGCCAGTTGTTACTACTATATTACAGGCTCGCTATCATTGTTACTACTATATTACAGAGGCCAGTTGTTACTACTGTATTACAGAGGCCAGTTGTTACTACTATATTACAGAGGCCATTTGTTACTACTATATTACAGGCTCGCTATCGTTGTTACTACTATATTACAGAGGCCAGTTGTTACTACTATATTACAGGCTCGCTATCGTTGTTACTACTATATTACAGAGGCCAGTTGTTACTACTATATTACAGAGGCCAGTTGTTACTACTATATTACAGAGGCCAGTTGTTACTACTATATTACAGAGGCCAGTTGTTACTACTATATTACAGAGGCCAGTTGTTACTACTATATTACAGAGGCCAGTTGTTACTACTATATTACAGAGGCCAGTTGTTACTACTATATTACAGAGGCCAGTTGTTACTACTATATTACAGAGGCCAGGTGTTACTACTATATTACAGAGGCCACTTGTTACTACTATATTACAGAGGCCAGTTGTTACTACTATATTACAGAGGCCAGTTGTTACTACTATATTGCAGAGGTCAGTTGTTACACCTATATTACAGGCTCGCTAACGTTGTTACTGCAATATTACAGAGGCCAGTTGTTACTACTATATTACAGAGGCCAGTTGTTACTACTATATTACAGAGGCCAGTTGTAACTACTATATTACAGAGGCCAGTTGTTACTACTATATTACAGAGGCCAGTTGTTACTACTATATTACAGAGGCCAGTTGTTACTACTATATTACAGGCTCGCTATCGTTGTTACTACTATATTACAGAGGCCAGTTGTTACTACTATATTACAGAGGCCAGTTGTTACTACTATATAACAGAGGTCAGTTGTTACTACTATATTACAGGCTCGCTATCGTTGTTACTGCTATATTACAGAGGCCAGTTGTTACTACTATATTACAGAGGCCAGTTGTTACTACTATATTACAGAGGCCAGTTGTTACTACTATATTACAGAGGCCAGTTGTTACTACTATATTACAAGCTCGCTATCATTGTTACTACTATATTACAGAGGCCAGTTGTTACTGCTATATTACAGGCTCACTATCGTTGTTACTACTATATTACAGAGGCCAGTTCTTACTACTATATTACAGGCTCGCTATCATTGTTACCACTATATTACAGAGGCCAGTTGTTACTGCTATATTACAGGCTCGCTATCGTTGTTACTACTATATTACAGAGGCCAGTTGTTACTACTATATTACAGGCTCGCTATCGTTGTTACTGCTATATTACAGAGGTCAGTTGTTACTACTATATTACAGAGGCCAGTTGTTACTACTATATTACAGAGGCCAGTTGTTACAACTATATTACAGGCTCGCTATCGTTGTTACTGCTATATTTCAGAGGCCAGTTGTTACTACTATATTACAGAGGCCAGTTGTTACTACTATATTACAGAGGCCAGTTGTTACTGCTATATTACAGAGGCCAGTTGTTACTACTATATTACAGAGGTCAGTTGTTACTACTATATTACAGGCTCGCTATCATTGTTATTACTATATTACAGAGGCCAGTTGTTACTGCTATATTACAGGCTCGCTATCGTTATTACTACTATATTACAGAGGCCAGTTGTTACTATTATATTACAGGCTCGCTATCGTTGTTACTGCTACATTAGAGAGGCCAGTTGTTACTACTATATTACAGAGGCCAGTTGTTACTACTATATTACAGGCTCGCTATCGTTGTTACTGCTAAATTACAGAGGCCAGTTGTTACTACTATATTACAGAGGCCAGTTGTTACTACTATATTACAGAGGCCAGTTGTTACTACTATATTACAGTGGCCAGTTGTTACTACTATATTACAGAGGCCAGTTATTACCACTATATTACAGAGGCCAGGTGTTACTACTATATTACAGAGGCCACTTGTTACTACTATATTACAGAGGCCAGTTGTTACTACTATATTACAGAGGTCAGTTGTTACTACTATATTACAGGCTCACTATCGTTGTTACTGCTATATTACAGAGGCCAGTTGTTACAACTATATTACAGAGGCCAGTTGTTACTACTATATTACAGAGGCCAGTTGTTACTACTATATTACAGAGGCCAGTTATTACTACTATATTACAGAGGCCAGTTGTTACTACTATATTACAGAGGCCAGATGTTACTACTATATTACAGAGGCCAGTTGTTACTACTATATTACAGAGGCCAGTTGTTACTACTATATTACAGGATAGCTATCGTTGTTACTACTATATTACAGAGGCCAGTTGTTACTACTCTATTACAGAGGCCAGTTGTTACTACTATATTACAAGCTCGCTATCATTTTTACTACTATATTACAGAGGCCAGTTGTTACTGCTATATTACAGGCTTGCTATCGTTGTTACTACTATATTACAGAGGCCAGTTGTTACTACTATATTACAGGCTCGCTATCATTGTTACTGCTATATTACAGAGGCCAGTTGTTACTACTATATTACAGAGGCCAGTTGTTACTACTATATTACAGAGGCCAGTTGTTACTACTATATTACAGGCTCGCTATCGTTGTTACTGCTATATTACAGAGGCCAGTTGTTACTACTATATTACAGAGCCAGTTGTTACTACTATATTACAGAGGCCAGTTGTAACTACTATATTACAGAGGCCAGTTGTTACTACTATATTACAGAGGCCAGTTGTTACTACTATATTACAGAGGCCTGTTGTTACTACTATATTACAGAGGTCAGTTGTTACTACTATATTACAGGCTCGCTATCGTTGTTACTACTATATTACAGAGGCCAGTTGTTACTACTATATTACAGAGGCCAGTTGTTACTACTATATTACAGAGGCCAGTTGTTACTACTATATTACAGGCTCGCTATCGTTGTTACTGTTATATTACAGAGGCCAGTTGTTACTACTATATTACAGAGGCCAGTTGTTACTACTATATTACAGAGGCCAGTTGTTACTACAATATTACAGACGCCAGTTGTTACTACTATATTACAGAGGCCAGTTATTACCACTATATTACAGAGGCCAGGTGTTACTACTATATTACAGAGGCCACTTGTTATTACTATATTACAGAGGCCAGTTGTTACTACTATATTACAGAGGTCAGTTGTTACTACTATATTACAGGCTCGCTATCGTTGTTACTGCTATATTACAGAGGCCAGTTGTTACTACTATATTACAGAGGCCAGTTGTTACTACTATATTACAGAGGCCAGTTGTTACTACTATATTACAGAGGCCAGTTGTTACTACTATATTACAGGCTAGCTATCGTTGTTACTACTATATTACGGAGGCCAGTTGTTACTACTATATTACAAGCTCGCTATTATTGTTACTACTATATTACAGAGGCCAGTTGTTACTGCTATATTACAGGCTCACTATCGTTGTTACTACTATATTACAGAGGCCAGTTCTTACTACTATATTACAGGCTCGCTATCATTGTTACTACTATATTAGAGAGGCCAGTTGTTACTTCTATATTACAGGCTCGCTATCGTTGTTACTATTATATTACAGAGGCCAGTTGTTACCACTATATTACAGGCTCGCTATCGTTGTTACTACTATATTACAGAGGCCAGTTGTTACTATTATATTACAGAGGCCAGTTGTTACTACTATATTACAGGCTCGCTATCGTTGTTACTACTATATTACAGAGGCCAGTTGTTACTACTATATTACTGGTTCGCTATCGTTGTTACTACTATATTACAGAGGCCAGTTGTTACTATTATATTACAGAGGCCAGTTGTTACTACTATATTACAGAGGTCAGTTGTTACTACTATATTACAGGCTCGCTATCATTGTTATTACTATATTACAGAGGCCAGTTGTTACTGCTATATTACAGGCTCGCTATCGTTATTACTACTATATTACAGAGGCCAGTTGTTACTATTATATTACAGGCTCGCTATCGTTGTTACTGCTACAATACAGAGGCCAGTTGTTACTACTATATTACAGAGGCCAGTTGTTAATACTATATTACAGGCTCGCTATCGTTGTTACTGCTATATTACAGAGGCCAGTTGTTACTACTATATTACAGAGGCCAGTTGTTACTTCTATATTACAGAGGCCAGTTGTTACTACTATATTACAGAGGCCAGTTGTTACGACTATATTACAGAGGCCAGTTATTACTACTATATTACAGAGGCCAGGTGTTACTACTATATTACAGAGGCCACTTGTTACTACTATATTACAGAGGCCAGTTGTTACTACTATATTACAGAGGTCAGTTGTTACTACTATATTACAGGCTCACTATCGTTGTTACTGCTATATTACAGAGGCCAGTTGTTACTACTATATTACAGAGGCCAGTTGTTACTACTATATTACAGAGGCCAGTTGTTACTACTATATTACAGAGGCCAGTTGTTAC
>JBAKBP010024322.1:0-32500 GCA_037953745.1 Lithodes maja
CGTTATCAGTAAGTGAGGATCGGGACCCATTAAGCTACTGGTTGAAGGCCTCTCCATTATTGACCTCGTTCATTAATGACCAGTTGACTTTCCTGTCCTCCTCTGTCCAGATCCTCCTTGTTATAACATATTTATAGCCTAGACAAGTATGGTAGGCCTATATAATATCTCGACCAAATATCGCTCCATTCAGGTGTTGATTCCTTCCTCGTGAGCTATAGAGAGCCTGCAGTTTATGGGAATCCGTGACATTTTTCAACTGAAAAATGTAAAAATTTACCTGGAAGAGGTGTCCAGGGTGAGTGTGTGTGTGCGTAATTAGCCTATTATTTTTGTAATCACTCTATGAGCAAGTCCTTTGGGGTGCAACTCTTTTCATCCCAAGTAACTCTTACATATGTATTCGACTTGCTTGTCATCTTTCAACTATAGTGTGGTTATATTTCAGCTGACGGTAATTTAAACTCCTTAGCAACTGATCTTTTGATACTCAAAGGAAATGTATGAAACTTTGATGTGACTGCATCATATTTACGCCAAATGTTCATAATCAACAGCATATTTCGCTACTAAACCCTCGCAATACCAAGTAATGCAATAGGAACATGACCACATACCGTCAATAGGAACATGACCACATACCGTCAATAGGAACATGACCACATACCGTCAATAGGAACATGACCACATACCGTCAATAGGAACATGACCACATACCGTCAATTGGAACATGACCACATACCGTCAATAGGAACATGACCACATACCGTCAATAGGAACATGACCACATACCGTCAATTGGAACATGACCACATACCGTCAATAGGAACATGACCACATACCGTCAATAGGAACATGACCACATACCGTCAATAGGAACATGACCACATACCGTCAATTGGAACATGACCACATACCGTCAATAGGAACATGACCACATACCGTCAATAGGAACATGACCACATACCGTCAATTGGAAAATGACCACATACCGTCAATAGGAACATGACCACATACCGTCAATAGGAACATGACCACATACCGTCAATTGGAACATGACCACATACCGTCAATAGGAACATGACCACATACCGTCAATAGGAACATGACCACATACCGTCAATAGGAACATGACCACATACCGTCAAATAGGAACATGACCACATACCGTCAATAGGAACATGACCACATACCGTCAATAGGAACATGACCACATACCGTCAATTGGAACATGACCACATACCGTCAATAGGAACATGACCACATACCGTCAATAGGAACATGACCACATACCATCAATAGCAACATGAACACATACCGTCAATAGGAACATGACCACATACCGTCAATAGGAACATGACCACATACCGTCAATAGGAACATGACCACATACCGTCAATAGGAACATGACCACATACCGTCAATTGGAACATGACCACATACCGTCAATAGGAACATGACCACATACCGTCAATAGGAACATGAACACATACCGTCAATTGGAACATGACCACATACCGTCAATAGGAACATGACCACATACCGTCAATAGGAACATGAACACATACCGTCAATAGGAACATGAACACATACCGTCAATAGGAACATGACCACATACCGTCAATAGGAACATGACCACATACCGTCAATTGGAACATGACCACATACCGTCAATAGGAACATGACCACATACCGTCAATTGGAACATGACCACATACCGTCAATAGGAACATGACCACATACCGTCAATTGGAACATGACCACATACCGTCAATAGGAACATGACCACATACCGTCAATTGGAACATGACCACATACCGTCAATTGGAACATGACCACATACCGTCAATAGGAACATGACCACATACCGTCAATAGGAACATGACCACATACCGTCAATTGGAACATGACCACATACCGTCAATAGGAACATGACCACATACCGTCAATTGGAACATGACCACATACCGTCAATAGGAACATGACCACATACCGTCAATAGGAACATGACCACATACCGTCAATAGGAACATGACCACATACCGTCAATAGGAACATGACCACATACCGTCAATAGGAACATGACCACATACCGTCAATAGGAACATGAACACATACCGTCAATAGGAACATGACCACATACCGTCAATAGGAACATGACCACATACCGTCAATAGGAACATGACCACATACCGTCAATTGGAACATGACCACATACCGTCAATAGGAACATGACCACATACCGTCAATTGGAACATGACCACATACCGTCAATAGGAACATGACCACATACCGTCAATAGGAACATGACCACATACTGTCAATAGGAACATGACCACATACCGTCAATAGGAACATGACCACATACTGTCAATAGGAACATGACCACATACCGTCAATAGGAACATAACCACATACCGTCAATAGGAACATGACCACATACCGTCAATAGGAACATGACCACATACCGTCAATAGGAACATGACCACATACCGTCAATAGGAACATGACCACATACCGTCAATAGGAACATGACCACATACCGTCAATTGGAACATGACCACATACCGTCAATAGGAACATGACCACATACCGTCAATAGGAACATGACCATATACCGTCAATTGGAACATGACCACATACCGTCAATAGGAACATGACCACATACCGTCAATTGGAACATGACCACATTCCGTCAATAGGAACATGACCACATACCGTCAATAGGAACATGACCACATACCGTCAATTGGAACATGACCACATACCGTCAAAAGGAACATGACCACATACCGTCAATAGGAACATGACCACATACCGTCAATTGGAACATGACCACATACCGTCAATAGGAACATGACCACATACCGTCAATTGGAAACAAACTGACTTTACAGTATATGTTGATCCCTTGAAAACAGGATTGTCCCTTACGCAGACTATGCCGTTAATTCTTTTTGAATCAGTGTCAATGGGCATAGTACTGTAGGAGCTGGCTTGATTCGTCATAAAAGCTTTAGCTTTTCCTGCAAGTACGAACTTAGTTGTTATATGCAAGTCAATGCTAGGTGGCCATGTTTCGCAGCTATACATGAGAGAATGTACCATTATCTTAAATAGTAATTCGTCCTTTGGAGATATCAACTGCTCATTACATTTTAGAAAAATCTAGGCTGATCAAGTGATCAGTTTGGGTGAAATTTTACAGTTCTGGTATTACTATGGATGTATAAATATGTGAAACATGGGTTGATATTGTAGCGTAATATTAAGAAGAGGTTTAATGTTGAGTGATTTTTTGAGATTTTAAGATATTCGCCCCGTTAGTTTGGCGAGTTTAAGAACATTCGCCCCATTTCTCAATGTTAATACCTTTCGTGCCATTTGGATGTCGATTTTGTTCCTGGCAAGCGAAAGCGAGCCTTTAATTTAAGAAGAACCGGCCTTCGACCAGGCATGTTTTACCGAAAAATTTACACATTTATCTTGAAAGGGGGTCTAGTGGGTGTTATTTTAAGCATATAAGAGGCCTAGGAAACAAACTAAAAACCTCCCCTTTATTACATTTTATTAATTTCACTCCACACACCAAAAACCTCCCAACGAAATTAATGAAAGCATGTGATCCTACCGGGATTCGAACCTGGGTTAGGCCTACCACTTACAAATTTTAAACACTAACGATTACACCATCAAGCCAGTTAGCAATACCAATATCAATATCAACATGTTAAGAAATAGACCTGACCTAAAATTACCAGCCTATGTCAAATCGGAAGCCTAGGCAACTTCACCAGCGTGGCAAACAGTACTAATGTTGACCCCCATTATCTCATACCCTGATATACCTCCATGACTCCCACAGATCCTCCATAAGCTGCATAAAATCACCTAATGATAACCAGAATATAACGAAGAAAAACGACACCAGAGAGTAAGCTTAAAGCAGCGCAACCCGAGGATCTGTTTCCACACTGGGGTTTTTTTCTTCTGACAATTTGAGAGGAACACGCTGCGCCCTCTAAGAAGAAATATTTATGGGGAAATTGTTAGATATTTATGTATTTATTAATTACCTATTTAATTTCTTCCCAAGACCTTCATCAAGCTAAAAAAAAAAAAAAAAAAAAAAAAAAAAAAAAAAAAATCCAGACCCCCTTCGAGATAATTGTGTGAATTTGTGTAATAGAAGAATGCAGGAGGCCGTTCCCTCCCAAATTTCAGGCTCGCCAGGAATACAAATTACACCAAAGTGGCACGATAGGACTTTAAATCGCCAAACGAATATGCAGAATGACTTAAAATCTCATAAGTAGTGGGGATTAACATGAGGAAGAAGGGGGTTCAACACCCCCCCCCCCCCCCCCCCACCTCTTCCTCCTTAGCAGCGCAACCCGAGGCTTGGTTACCACACGTTTTGTTTTTTGTTGTTCTTGTGACACTTTGTAAAGGAAGACACTGCCACCTCTTCGTTGCCAAACTCTACTTCCCCCCGGCAGTTCCCGAGCTTCAACTGTCTTAAGGCTGAGGCACACTAGAGCTCCTTTAGTTAGAGAGAGCGGCCAACTTGTTCCTTGGAGCCTTGGTTATCTAATGAAGGGAGTGATATTATATTTTTGATCACATAATATTTACATTCAATGCCCAAACTGTATACCCTGTACCAATATTCCCGAATGTTTATTAAGGGTGTGTAAAGATGGGTTAATGACACTACTGGCACCGAAATGGCGGAGGTTGGCCGTTCTCTGGTACTACAGGGGTCTCTAGGACACACGAGCATTCTTTCCTGGCAAGTTTTCTTCAGCAATTCTAGTTTGATTGCTGTTGAATTGCAATATTGTGAGATTTGGAAGACCCATAGCCATTGATCTAGTTCCTGTTGTACGGTCCAGTTAAGGGGAGGCAGTTGGTTTTTCGAGTCCTCCTCCTCCCTCATATTTAGCCCCATTTGTTTGGCGATTTTCAGACCTTTTGCCCCATTTCTTTGCCAATATTAACACCTTTCTTGCCATTTAGGTGTCGATTTTTTTCCTGGCGAGCGATAGCGAGCCTGTATTTGAAGAGGAATCGGCCTTCGGCCGGGAAATTTTTCTACCGAAAAATTTACACATTTATATCGAAGGGGGATCTTGTGGGTGTTTATTTAAGTTTGATGGAGGTTTAGAGAGCAAACTAAACCCCTTCCTTACACCATTGAGCCGAACCAGTAAATTATGCTGCACAATACCGTCTGAGCTCCCTTAAGTCAGAATAATGATGCGTATCTACCCAATTAAGTCAGAATGTTGGTGCGTATCGGAAATTGCAGCAAAAGGTTAACTATCGGGTCTGACTACGGTCTTACCCCCTGGGGGCGCTCCTGGATCTGTTTTTAGCTCGCTCTCCCACCCCCCTGCTCCTAAGGCACATAGTTTAGCAGGTCCCCCGGGGTGAGAAGGGCGCTGTGGTGGTGGTGTTATTGGTGGAGGGGGTGGTGGTGTTGTTATTGGTGGAGGGGGTGGTGGTGTTGTTATTGGTGGAGGGGGTGGTGGTGTTGTTATTGGTGGAGGGGGTGGTGGTGTTATTATTGGTGGAGGGGGTGGTGGTGTTGTTATTGGTGGAGGGGGTGGTGGTGTTGTTATTGGTGGAAGGGGTGGTGGTGTTGTTATTGGTGGAGGGGGTGGTGGTGTTGGTGAAGGAGGAGGTGGAGGGGGTTTTGTTGTTGGGGGAGGTGGAGGGGGTGGTGGTGTTGTTGGTGGAGGTGGTGGTGTTGTTGGTGGAGGGGGTGGTGGTGGTGGTGTTGGGGGAGGTGGTGGTGGTGTTGTTAGTGGTGGAGGGGGTGGTTGTGGTGTTGGTGGTGGAGGGGGTGGTTGTGGTGTTGTTGGTGGAGGGGGTGGTTGTGGTGTTGTTGGTGGTGGAGGGGGTGGTTGTGGTGTTGGTGGTGGAGGGGGTGGTTGTGGTGTTGTTAGTGGTGGAGGGGGTGGTTGTGGTGTTGGTGGTGGAGGGGGTGGTTGTGGTGTTGTTGTTGGTGGAGGGGGTGGTTGTGGTGTTGTTGGTGGTGGAGGGGGTGGTTGTGGTGTTGTTGTTGGTGGAGGGGGTGGTTGTGGTGTTGTTGGTGGTGGAGGGGGTGGTTGTGGTGTTGTTGGTGGTGGAGGGGGTGGTTGTGGTGTTGTTGGTGGTGGAGGGGGTGGTTGTGGTGTTGTTGTTGGTGGAGGGGGTGGTTGTGGTGTTGTTGGTGGTGGAGGGGGTGGTTGTGGTGTTGTTGGTGGTGGAGGGGGTGGTTGTGGTGTTGTTGGTGGAGGGGGTGGTTGTGGTGTTGTTGGTGGAGGGGGTGGTTGTGGTGTTGTTGGTGGAGGGGGTGGTTGTTGGTGGAGGGGGTGGTTGTGGTGTTGTTGGTGGAGGGGGTGGTTGTGGTGTTGTTGGTGGAGGGGGTGGTGTTGTTGGTGGTGGAGGGGGTGGTGGTGGTGTTGTTGGGGGAGGTGGAGGGGGCGGTGGTGGTGGAGGGGGTGGTTGTGGTGTTGTTGGTGGAGGGGATGGTGTTGTTGTTGGTGGAGGGGGTGGTGTTGGTGTTGTTGATGGGGAAGGTGGTAGTGGTGGTGTTATTGGTGGTGAAGGAGTAGGTGGAGGTGATAATAGTCGTAAGGTTACCAGAAGGAAAGGAGTTTGGTAACATGGGCTTTGGGGGGGGGGGGGGGATGATGATTGGGGGTGCTGAGGTTATGATAGGGTCGGGGGTTACTGGGGGCTGAGGGAAGGAGGGTACTGGGGGCAGAGGGGGGGGAGGGGGGGGGGAACTGAAGGGAAAGGGAAGGAGATGTGAAAGATCGTGTGAGGAAGAATTTACAACCCGTGAAAAAGTAGCGGTGAATTTCCCCTGAGGGAATACAGGTAGAGTGCATATGAGAATCATGCTGTAATTGAGTTCGTAGCACTTAACCCCTTCTGTACCAGCGACGTCTCTTTAATATAATTCTTGCTACTATTATACGATTTTATTCAGTTTATAAAGGGCCTCCAGCAACTAACAAGCTTAAAACTATCCCACTTAACCCTTTTTACCACGACAGATCCTTCCAAAACTCCACAAAACCGTGTAAACATTGCTAGAATAAAATATAACACGTCGCTGGTACTCAAAGGGTTAACATGTAATATGTGAAAAGGGTTAGAATTGAGTGTACAGTTGTCCACATAAGTTCTGTTCCTCGTGATCTTATGTATGGAAGTATAATTAGTATGTATGAATTGCGAGTGTGGTTTCATTTAATTATCAGTTGACTAATCAGCTGAGTTAACCGCTGCATAAGAAACTACACTCGTAATTCAAACATGTGCATTATATTTTCATGCATAAGATCACAGAGAGGAACAGAGGTTATGTGGGCAACTGTACAAACAATAATAATACTGGATTAGAGGACGTAGAATTTGACATGATGTTGTTTCTACACCTTCTTTCCTAAAGGGCATTTCAAAGATGAATAAATCCATCTAATTATAGCCAGAATACGGTGATAACAAAAAGATATTAGAGTTTAGTAAGTAGCAACGCGTTTTCTTAACATGTAAGAACAAAGGTAGGGAAAGAGAGTGTCTGTTGCACTTCTTTAAGAACAACAGCAAGGGAGGTTATTTTGGGGCCGGTTGCGGGTTATTTTGGGGCCGGTTGCGGGTTATTTTGCAGACAAGTACTTTCACCGACAAGTAATTTTTCTCGCTCATCTTGGAATTGCTTTTACAACGCTCTACAGTTGGTTAGGCTAGCTTAGGGTTAACTTAAGTGAATGTTATAATCTATTATAGTATCTGATCATTTGTTCAATTAAAGTATATTATTATATTATATTATATTATATTATATTATATTATATAATATTATATTATATAATATTATATATTGAGTTAGCCTAGGCGTGGACTATTTGTCTGTGGATATATTCTAATAATCTGAGGTGTCAGTCACTGGACTGGTAATCCGATGGTCCCGGGTTCGAATCCTGATATATCAGTGGGAAGATATTATATGATTGGGATGGAATTTGTGCTAGTATCAGTGCCTTACCACAAAGCCCACCGAAACGCCAAAAAATACCCTCATTGTTCCATGATTAAATAGCACTATGAATATTCCCATATTCAAAATATGCTACACAGGGGCAATGCCTAATGAGTTAATTTCTCAATAGGTGTCGTTCCGAGAGTGAGGGTCCGAGTCTAGGGAGTGAGACAGTGAAGCTTTGGTGCGACGCAGCTCCAGAGAAGGGGCTGTTTCGAGCCGTGGGTGGGCAACCGGGCCCCGTGCATCTTGTGAAGGCAAGGTAGCGGGGGCTGGTTGTATCTCAACGTGCTTCACATGTCTCACTCCCTAGACTGGAACGAGACCTCACGGGCTTCACCGTTGAATGTACGGTTCAATGCACAGGCTCTCCGAGAGGGAGGGAGTAGTTGGAATATAGATGAAAACAAAAAATCAGAAAAAATATTGTATGCATTTGAGGTCATTAAAATCGTACTCGATCCGTCTTCATAATATGATATCGGCACCATTACTGGTTTTGTTATGGAGGGTTTGGTGCTAATGAGGGCTTTGATTGTGCTGCCGCGAAATACATAATATTAGTCTATAAATAGTTTGACACCATCTCTTTGAGCTTGAAATTCTGATAAAATGTTCTACTTGATGCAGATTCGCCCATGATCATCAAGGGAGAAATATTTAGGTGGAATAAATTATACATGATCAATACATTAACCTCCGAAAAAGCTTGCATTTTATATAACTCATAGGGGCCATACTTATATGAATCGCATACCTGGCTACTAAATATCTAGTTTTTAATTCGTGTTTTTTTGTTTTTTGAAAGCAACAAAATATGTAATATATATTTTATTAAAGGATATTCTGAAATTAAGAGTCTTGATTGGTTGATTGATATATCCATTAACCCCTTCTGTACCGGCACCGTCCTTTTAGCTTTAAGGGGAGGTTTTTAGTTTGTTCCCTAGACTAACATCAAACTTAAAATTACACCCCCTAGACCCCCTTTCAAGATAAATGTGTACATTTTTCGGTAGAAAAATTTCCTGGCCGAAGGCCAGTTCCTCTTAAATTACAGGCTCGCTATCGCTCGCCAGGAAAATATCGACACCTTAATGGTATGAAAGGTCTTAAAATTGACAAATGGGGCGAAAGTTTTTAAAATCGCCAAACTAATGGGGCGAACGTCTTAAAATATCAAAAGCAATGGGGCTACACATGAGGGAGAAATGAATCAAGACAAAAATCCTTCAAGTGGAAATCTCCCCTTAATCTGCTACTGTTAGACGATGGTATTCAGTTTAAAAAGAGCCTCCAGCAATTAACAGTCTTTGAACGATCTCACTTAACCCTTTTTACTACCACAGCTCCTTCTTAAGCTGCACAAAATCGTCTAAATATAGCTAGAATAAATGGAATAAAAAAAGACATGGTCGGTACAGAAGGGGTTAACAGCACAGTGTATTAATTGCTGAGGGGCACAGGGCCCTGAGTGGGACTTTGGTTTCCCGGGCGTTTCCGCACCCTCCTGAGCTCCCCGCCATGGAGTGGCTTCGGTCACCCAGGCTTTATTGTGGTCGGCAGGGAGGGTTCTGTGGGGGCGCTCGGTTATGGCCTTGGCCTTGCTCGGGGCCTTAGGGCTGTTCGGCCAGGCAGCTTGGGGAACATCAACAACAACAGTATATTAATTATCTTCTTAACTGATAACTTCACTTGAATAAACTATATACCAAAATAACGTCAACTTTAATTTAGGATACACAAAGTTTCAAGTAAGAAAAACAGCATATACAGTATGTAGTCAGATCTAAGGGGGAACAAAAATCCTGGTTTGGAAAATATATTGCATCCAAAATAGAACCATCAACTGTTATGTTGCATGTCTCTATTTCCCGACGATTTCTGCTACACGCCATTGTTCTCCTATATTTCTGCTACACGCCATTGTTCTCCTATATTTCTGCTACACGCCATTGTTCTCATATATTTCTGCTACACGCCATTGTTCTCATTTATTTCTGCTATATGCCATTGTTCTCATATATTTATGCTACACGCCATTGTTCTCCTATATTTCTGCTACACGCCATTGTTCTCCTATATTCTATTTCTGCTACACGCCATTGTTCTCCTATATTCTATTTCTGCTACACGCCATTGTTCTCCTATATTCTATTTCTGCTACACGCCATTGTTCTCCTATATTCTATTTCTGCTACACGCCATTGTTCTCCTATATTATATTTCTGCTACACGCCATTGTTCTCCTATATTATATTTCTGCTACACGCCATTGTTCTCCTATATTCTATTTTTGCTACACGCCATTGTTCTCCTATATTCTATTTCTGGAGAATAACGACAGTAGAAATAATAGAGCGGGATTATTGAGAGCTGGGGTAGTTGTTATTTTAATAAGCACTGGATTCCCGTAACTTGAACAATCTGCCCGGATATTTTGCAGATCATTATTTTTTGCATTTCGTACTGTGGTGTGTTTGCGTTGAGCCAAAGTTAATGATGCTTCTGTGGTGTGTGAAGCCTTAACCCTTTGATGATTGTGATGCATTTTGACCGTTTATTCTGGCTATAATTAGACGATTTAAAACAATTTCTAGTTTAAGGGGGTTGACCTGCTTTTTGTTATTTCTGTCCTTTTCTCTCTTTCTCTGGCTTGTATCCATTCGGCCCCATTCAGCCAACTATTTTAAGACGTTTATCCCCATCCAGTTGTCGATTTCTTCCTGGCGAGCGATAGCGAGCCAGCATTATATGAAGAAAACCGGCTTCGCCGGAGACATTTTTCTATTGAAAAATTTACAAATTTAGCCTGCTGTCAAACAAAAATAAAAAATATGCTGGCTCGCTACCGCTCACCAGTAAAAAATGGACACCTGGATGGGGATAAACGTCTTAAAACAGTAGGCTGAATGGGGCCAAATGGATACAAGCCAGAGAAAGATAGAAAAGGACAGAACAAAAACAGGTGACCCCCCTTAAGAAAGATCTTTAGGAATTATAAGGGTAAAGTATGTCTCCATTAACCCTCTGACTTAAATATACCCTTTCTAGACTGAATACAATCGTCTAATAATAGCCATGGGGAGATTAATTATGGGGAGATTGTAGACGCCAATCGATCAAGGCAATACCCATGGGAGGCCTCATAGGCATGTGGTAGTAGTTGCTGGAAAGCCTGTTTCATTTGTCTAGCTTCCCTCACTGTTTCTGTTTGTGTCTCACCTACATCACAATTAGCTCTCACAATCACTTCCTTCTACTAATCTCACTACACTAAACAAGTACACCACACTTCTTTCCATTACACACAAAAAGAAGTTTAAAATTACGACTGTCACTCTTTTAACTTTGGGGGAGACACTTGTTACAGACAGCTTTGCCTTGTATCTCCTTCATACACAGAAACAAAAACAAATGCATAAATGTATCTTGAAAGTGTTAATGACGCTTTAGTGATATGTGAAGCCTTAATAACAGAGAGCATATTTTAACATTCAATTATAATTTCTGGCAGTGGGTTGCAAATATATACATATTTTTATCATTACATCTGCCAACGAAGTTGGCACGGAAGTTATGGTTTTGCCTTCGTTTGTTTGTTTGTTTGTTCACTAACTTTGGTGGTCAGAAAGGAAGAAGCGATTCAATTTAGGTGATTGGTAGAGCGCATGCTTCCGCCAGCGTAGACGGATGTATGCGCTCTGTCTCGCGTGCCCGTCTAGTTTACTGTACACTGATATTATACGGATAATTGTTATACAGTATATATCGTATCCTGGCTATTATTGTCTAGTGAAAGTGTGAATCCTTAATGTCAAACAGCATTATAATCCGTAATAGGCTAGTACGGTATATTATTAATGTATCCAACGTTCAACATTATTTTAGGAATGAGTTTGGCTGGCCATTTTGCTCGTATACATTATTTAGCAGTGTGTGGTCTCTCCGTGGCGCTAAGCTTAAGGGGAGATCTCCACTTGAGGGATTTTTTTCTTGACCCCTTTCTCCCTCATGTTTAGCCCCCATTGTTTTTGAGATTTTAAAACGTTCGCCCCATTAGTTTGGCGATTTTAAGAACTTTCGCCCCATTTATGTCACATTTAAGACTTTTCGTCCCATTTAGGTGTCGGTTTTTTCCTGGCGAGCGATAGCGAGCCTGTAATTTAAGAGGAACCGGCCTTCGGCCGGGACATTTTTCTACCGAAAAATGTACAAATTTATCTTGAAAGGGGGTCATGGGGGTGTAATTTCAAGCTTGATGGAAGTCTAGGAAACACACTAAAAACCTCCCCTTAATAGGTGTGTGAACCTTTAATGGCAGAGAAAATATTACAATTTTGTGTTGCACATAATTATTAATGTTATAAATATTTTGCGGCCAGGTATGCTATACATCTATATCATATATACCGGTATCTTTAATATTCTACCTATACCCTATGGTTTGCTAAATCAGTTTCCAAAATGTTGTAGTGGGTGTTTATGGCCTCATCGCCTACATTTTGGGTTGATTCGCTCACACAACCTAGCATTACTTAATCTTAAGGGGAGATATCCACTTGAGGGATTTTTTTTTCTGGACTCCTTTCTCCCTCATGTTTAGCCCCTTTGTTTTCCTAATGTTAAGACGTTCGCCCCATTATTTTGACGATTTTAAGAACTTTCAACCCATTTCTGTCAATTTTAAGACCGTTCGTGCCATTTAGGTGTCGATTTTATCCTGGCGAGCGATAGCGAGCCTGTAATTTAAGAGGAACCGGCTTTCAGCCGGGACATTTTTCTACCGAAAAATGTACAAATTTATCTTGAAAGGGGCTCAAGGGGGTGTAATCTTAAGCTTGATGGATATCTAGGGACCAAACTAAATACCTCCCCTTAATCTTAACTCCTTCTGTACCGCCGACGTCTTTTATATTTGATTTCAGCTACATTAATACGTGTTTGTGAAGCTTAGAAGAGATATATGGTCGCTAAAAGGATTAATTGAGAGAGTCTGTAGCCTTGTAATGGTTAGACGCTCTTCTTAAGCTGAACACAATCGTTTAATAGTTGGCAGATTGTAATGAAAAGTACATCACCGGTAGAGAAGGGGTTAAGGGGAGGTATTTACTTTGTTCCCTAGACCTCCATCAAGCTTAAAATTATACCCCCTTGAGTCCCTTTCAAGATAAATTTGTACATTTTTCGGTAGATAAATGTCCCGGCCAAAGGCCGGTTCCTCTTAAATTACAGGCTCGCTATCGCTCGCCAGGATAAAATCGACACCTGAATGGCACGAACGGTCTTAATATGGGGTGGAAGTTCTTACAATCGCTAAACTAATGGGGCGAACGTTTTATAATATCAAAAGCAATGGGGCTAAACATGAGGGAGAAGGGGGTCAAGAAAAACATCCCTTAAGTGGAAATCTCTCCTTAACCTCACCTAATGCAGCTTTTCTGTATCTTAACTCTAATCTTACCTTGTCTAACCTTCTTCTAAAGTAACCTTACTATAATTTTACTCCGCATAAACCTACCTGCCTGTTGTCTCCTTCAAACACATAGAAACATAAGCCTAAGTTGATTGTATCTTACCTTGCCTAACCTTGCCTAACCTAACCTAACCTAACCTAACCTAACCTAACCTAACCTAACCTTAACGTTATCTAATATTAATCTTGTTTAACCTTAACGTAACCTATTTTTAACCGAATCTAAACTTAACCTAACCTTAATCTAGCGTAATCAAACCTTAACTAACGTACCTTTACACCTCCTCTACATAAGGACTGGCGTCGGCCATACTCGGGTCCCGGAACTTGGGTCCATTGTCAGGCCCACAAACTGAGGTCTTATTTTAGTTTTACTGGATATGGGACTTTGTGTTTTTACTCTACAACATCTTATTAACTAGAGCAACCAAGTAAAGGAAAATAAAACATTTGTTTTTGGTTGATTGACTCATAAGTCTCTTTCGTGATTGAACATAATAGGAAAATATACAGTTATAATGAGATAGTTTATAAGAACATGTATTATACAAGCAAAGCATCATACCATGACTTACATTAATTAAATATTAGAAGAAATTAAAGTAAAACCTTTGCAAAATATTACTTTACACATAATTTTACATATATCAAAAGTCACATAACACAATAATTAACTTAAACATTAGAAAGTTTCTCTTGTCGCCTTAAGCAGCCTAGTGTACACTCCCGATCGCTTGTATTAAATACAAAGTCCTTAAACAACACATTACACAATGTCTGGCATGCTCCTGAATGGCTAGCTAAAGGAGCATCTACATAAGACAAGCATTGTTTCAAGTAATTGCGACAACACTTTTTCGAGTCTTGAAGAGACATTTGAAGGGTGATGCCACTATGTACAAAGAAGACAGTAGCCAGTGTAGGCATACTCAGCCCACCTCGATTGAGCGCAGTCAAAAACTCTGATGACAAGCATTCCCCAGAATCTACTTCCTGTTGTCCATGTTTATGAGCTAAAAATCCCCCAATGTAGACAATTTTATGTTTTAAAGTATCATCTGAATCTAGAAGTAGTTGAGTGTCTTGTAATGTCAGCTCTTCCAGAAGTTGTAAATCACCATCATCTATTGCTGCTGTACAAAATTCACAGCTTACTTCTTTGGCTCGGTCAGGAACGATGTCACGTTTCAACAGCTGATGCAACTGCTGTACTTTGGATGCTGCTTGAACATCCCCAATGTCAATGTAAAAATTTCCTCCACTACGTTGTCTTGCTTGACCAAAACTCTTTTCTAGGGGATCTTGTGAAAAAAACAGCAGGTAGGATGTAAGCAAAATCATGGGTTTCAAAAAGATATTGTGCTGCTTCTATGTTATACCTTGTTGTGATGACAAAGGCATCTGCTGTTGACTGTGTTAGTTTCTTCTCTCTGCCATGCCCACCAGTCCACCGACAGCTGGATACAACTGTACACATTTCCTGCAGAGCTTTGAAGTTTGTACAGTTTAATGTCCAAGGTTCACGATATTGGTCTCGTAAATGAACTGCGCTGTACTTGCTTTTAACATTAATCATTTTAAACCAATTGGTTACCAGTGTTATGTATATCACTGTTCCATCCTGAAATTTAACAGTTCCTTTAAGACCTTCAAATGCAGCAATCGTTTTCTCATTGAACACTTGGCAAACTAAGGGCACACTCTGACGTTGCAATGGTTTAGGAAATACTGATGAGCGTGTGAGTTTTGTCAGACGAAGTGGTGTCTTCTGATCTTCATAGTAAAGAGCTTTAAATCACTCCAACACGCCAAATATTCTGTACCGTCCTTGCTAAAATGTAATTCTTGACATTTCTCTGTGATCCAGTTGTTTCTCATATTCTTGAGGATGTGAACATAATCATAGACAAGGAAAACATTTATGCCATCTGGTGCTAGTGTTACTTTTCCAGGACCCCCAAGCATTCTGTAAACAGCTTGATTCAGTGGACAGTTGTCACAGACGAACGATACTGGATGGCCACCACTAGCTTTAACAACATATACAGCCTCAAGTAATATTTCCTTCAGTTGAATAGCATTCAGTTTTGATACAGGATGAATTCGTATGATGTACCGTGGTCCTCCATAGTGACAAACAACTTCAATAGCAAGAGCAGATGTTGCTAGATTTTCTGGTCCGTTTGTTGCATACCCTACTATAATTATGCTCTCCTGTAAATCTAAGGGCCTGCTTAAGCTAGACTTCATCAAACAAAATGTTAACTAACCGCTGTTGTGGCTTCAACTGATCAAAAAGGATTGGGAGACACTTGTCAGCATAAGTGCGAGATAACAATTGGCGAATCTGTTTCTCACAAGGAAGACTAATTGCTTTGGAGTTTCTAAGCATTCTATATGCTGCGGGTGATATACAAAACAGTTCTGCTGCAAGAATTAACATATGCTTTGTATATCGGCGATTTTTAGGAGGAATAAGAAGGAGTTGTAACTGTGCTTGAATGAACTGAAAACCTTCAATTTCATGAAATTCTGTGATAGTCAAGTTCTGAAATTATTCTTTTTAAGCGGTCAGTATTAGTCGCTTCATGAGTGTTCATAATTTTCACTATTTCTTCAATTTGAGACCACTTACTTACCAAGCTATTTTTTTGAAGATTCAGTTTACTTTTTGGTATCTCCAAGCCACTTTTCTCTGCTCCTACCAGCTGCAGAAAACCAAAAGGAGACTGTACCTCTTTAAAATGAAGAAACTTATCAACTGCTCTACCATTACCATCTGCCTTAAACATTGTCAGTTCTCTACCATTTTGCATTATATAAAACTCAGGGAAGTGTTTTCCAATCTCTCCTGCAAATTTGTCATAACTATGCATTTTGTCTTGTTCATTTTCAAATTCAGTTTGTTTTTTAAGTCTTGCTTCACTTGTCACTGTTTTAGTTAACCTAGGAGCTGACTTAAGTTGTTTGAGGCAAGACTTGGGTACACCTTTAAAAACTGTAGGAGGCCCAGCTGGTCGTTTTCCTCCCCGAACTGTGACCCAATCGCAGTCGAAGTGTGATGCACAAATCCATAGTTTCGACCTGTCTCTCAAACTTTCTGGGCTATTTGGCATAGCACTAATCCATGCATGTCGTTCTTGTTCTTCATTCGGGAAACACACCATAGGACTGTATGGCTCTCCCCTGTAGTTTCCACGACAATTGAATGCAGCACATCTTTTCGGCATTGTTCCTGTAAAGCAAAAAAACAAGAATAGTTGTAAAATGGTTATCAGTACATATCAAAGCAACCCGTTGACATCAGCTCAATTCTAATATTTATCAGCTAAATAAGTTGTTAACACAGATCCTTTTGTGACTGGTAAGTATTTATAAGAAAATTACTTACAATAAGCTGAGAGAAAACGAACAACAGAACAAAAATGTGTTGCCTCTAACGTGCGTCTCGTGGGTGACTGGCGTCTGGCATCGTCCTGGGCTGTTCGTTTTCTGGCGAGACATTATGTCGCCAATATGGCGGGGATATGGACGATTGCGTGTGAAATTACATGCATTTATATGTAAAGTTGTGTTTGTGTACATATTTTTGTGTTTAAGAAAGTCGGAGAGACCTTCATGATACTGCTTTTAAGCAATGGACCCAAGTTTCAAACTCCGAGAGTGCTCGTTTCCAGTCCTTATGTAAAGGGGTCTATGCTTTACACAAATCAACCTTGGCCTAATCTATCCTAAACTTAACTTAACCTTAGACCAACCCAAGCGTTAATCTTGCCCAATCTTAATCTAAACCAACCTTAATCTAATTAATCTAACCAACCATCACCAACCTAACATCGAAATGTAAGCAAAATAATGAATGTGAAACGAAAATATTTGTGAGCGAACAGACTTGCGAGCGACTAGACCGGTATCTTCAGCAGCCCGTGGAATCCTTAATTGCCCAGGTAATATTATAATCCTTTGTCTGTGGCGGGGATTATTTATATTAAGGGGGCCCACCTCGCTTTTTTTTCTTTTTTTTCTCTTTCTCTCCCTCTCGCTTTGGCTTTTTATCCATTCGGCCCCATTCAGCCTACTGTTTTAAGACGTTTACCCACATCCAGGTATCAATATTTTCCTGGCGAGCGGTAGCGAGCCAGCATATATATATATTTGTTTTGACCGCAAGCTCAATTTGTACATTTTTCGATAGAAAAATGTCTCCGGCGAAGCCGGATTTCTCCATACAATGCTGGCTCGCTATCGCTCGCCAGGAAGAAATCGACAACTGGATGGGGATAAACGTCTTAAAACAGTTGGCTGAATGGGGCCGAATGGATAGAAGCCAGGGAAAGAGAGAAAAGGAGAGAAATATAAAAACAAACAGCTGGTGACCCCCCCTAATATTGGGATTTAATGGGTGGGCGGGGAGGAAGATTATGCCGGTGTTGGTTGGAGGGTATTGTTTTTAGTATTAATATGTTGTTGTTGTTGTTGTTGTTTTCGGTAGTAGATGTGGGCGTTTATGTTGCGGTGGTGGTAGTAGTAGTGGTGGTAGTAGTAGTAGTAGTAGTAGTAGTAGTAGTGGGTGTTACTATTATTGATGGTGGTGGTTGTAGCTATGATCGCAGTGATGATGGTGTTGTGGATGTTTGTAACGATGGAGGTGTTTTAAGGGGAGATTTCCACTTGAGGGACTTTTTTCTTGACCCCTTTCTCCCTCATGTCTAGCCCCATTGCTTTTGAGGTTTTAAGACGTTTGCCCCATTAGTTTGGTGATTTTTAAAATTTCCGCCCCATTCTGTCAATTTTAAGACCTTTCGTGCCATTTAGGTGTCAATTTTTTCCTGGCGAGCGATAGCGAGCCTGTAATTTAAGAGTAATCGGCCTTCGTCCGGGACATTTTTCTACCAAAACATTTACAAATTTATCTTGAAAGGGGGTCAAGGGGGTGACATTTTAAGATTGCTGGAGGAGTAGGAAACAAACTAGAAACCTCCCCTTAAGTGTTAGTGATTTTGGTGGTGGTAATAATGGTATTGTTATGATATCGAGCCTGTATTTTAGGAAGAACCGGCCTTCGGCTGGGACATTTTTTTTTTACCGAAAAAGGTACAAAGTTACCTCTTAAGGGGGTCTTGGTGGTATTGTTTTAAGCCTGATGGGGTCTAGGGAGCACACCTGATGGGGTCTAGGGAGCACACCTGATGGGGTCTAGGGAGCACACCTGATGGGGGTCTAGGGAGCACGCCTGATGGGGGTCTAGGGAGCACACCTGAAGTTTTATCTTCTATTATTATGTTCCTTCCAACAACCAACTATACTCCTAAAATCGATTAATGAAATTTACAAACACATGTGGCAGTCCGTGGATTCGAACCCAGGATGCTCACACCGAATATCAACACCTTATGCATCGCACCACGAAGACAGTTAAAGGTTGGTGGACACTGCCTACGATTTATTATGCAACTTCGAATCCTGCATATCAATCTAAGCATGTACACACATCCCAACTGCAACTATATTCGATGGTCAACATTTTTCAGGCAACGTTTCTGGGATAACTGTGTTGGGTGGTGTAATGGTATAGATGCTTATGTTCTGGGTGTGGTGTCCCGAGTTCGAATCCCGGGAGGACCATATACTTTCATTAGTTTATTCAAGTGCATTGGGGTTTGTAATTGATGATTAATGTTAAGAATGGGGTGTTATTAAATAATGTACAATGTTACCTGCCATCAGTCTATAGTTACCGATACCCGTGCAAAATAGTCTCTGAATGTTGGCACGATAAAGTTACGGATGAAAAGTTGCCGGAAAGAGATCTGTGTAAATCCACCCGTATTGCTGAGAAAAGCATTATAATCCTTGGTGGTGATTTGCCGGTGGGTGGGCACTGGGCAAGGTACGTTAGTGGGATTGTGTATTAGGAGTTTTAAGATTTTCTATTTCTTTCTTTTTTAATCAGCAGGGTTTTAACCCTTTCACGCACATATGACGCAGAGGTTGCCAGATTAGCAATAAGAAATAGAGTTCTCTCACTCTTATAATTACCTCTCCAAAATTAGTTTTCTGCCCACAGCTAAAACTCAAAGACAACTGCAGAGGTTGAAGTAACTAAACTAAAGGTTTCTAAATACCCCTGATAGTAACAAAGGTTTTAAAGTATCCCCAATAGGCTCAAAATCGCGTCATATGTCGGAGAGGGTTAATAAGGGGATAATAGATGGATTTAATTAGGGGCTGTTTTGTTCTCTATTGTACTAGGTTATATTGTTGTTGTTGTTGGTGGTGGGGTTATTGTTATTGTTACAATAAGGTTATGGTGAGGTTATGTTACAGGAAGGTTATGGTTAGATTAGGTTAAGGTTATGTTACAGGAAGGTTATGGTTAGATTAGGTTACAGGAAGGTTATGGTTAGGTTAGGTTAAGGTTATGTTACAGGAAGGTTATGGTTAGGTTATGTTACAGGAAGGTTATGGTTAGGTTAGGTTAAGGTTATATTACAGGAAGGTTATGGTTAGATTAGGTTAAGGTTATGTTACAGGAAGGTTATGGTTAGGTTAGGTTAAGGTTATATTACAGGAAGGTTATGGTTAGGTTATGTTACAGGAAGGTTATGGTTAGGTTAAGGTTATGTTACAGGAAGGTTATGGTTAGGTTATGTTACAGGAAGGTTATGGTTAGGTTATGTTACAGGAAGGTTATGGTTAGGTTAGGTTAGGTTAAGGTTATGTTACAGGAAGGTTATGGTTAGGTTAGGTTAAGGTTATGTTACAGGAAGGTTATGGTTAGGTTAGGTTAAGGTTATGTTACAGGAAGGTTATGGTTAGGTTATGTTACAGGAAGGTTATGGTTAGGTTAGGTTAAGGTTATGTTACAGGAAGGTTATGGTGAGGTTAGGTTAGGTTAAGGTTATGTTACAGGAAGGTTATGGTTAGATTAGGTTAAGGTTATGTTACAGGAAGGTTAGGTTAAGGTTATGTTACAGGAAGGTTATGGTTAGATTAGGTTAAGGTTATGTTACAGGAAGGTTATGGTTAGGTTAGGTTAAGGTTATGTTACAGGAGGGTTAGGTTAGGTTACAGGAGGGTTATGGTTAGGTTAGGTTAAGGTTATGTTACAGGAAGGTTATGGTTAGGTTATGTTACAGGAAGGTTATAGTTAGGTTAGGTTAAGGTTATGTTACAGGAAGGTTATGGTTAGGTTAGGTTAAGGTTATGTTACAGGAAGGTTATGGTTAGATTAGGTTAAGGTTATGTTACAGGAAGGTTATGGTTAGGTTATGTTACAGGAGGGTTATGGTTAGGTTAAGGTTATGTTACAGGAGGGTTATGGTTAGGTTAGGTTAAGGTTATGTTACAGGAAGGTTAGGTTAAGGTTATGTTACAGGAAGGTTATGGTTATGTTAGGTTAAGGTTATGTTACAGGAAGGGTATGGTTAGGTTAAGGTTATGTTACAGGAAGGTTATGGTTAGATTAGGTTAAGGTTATGTTACAGGAAGGTTATGGTTAGGTTATGGTTATGTTAGGTTAAGGTTATGTTACAGGAAGGTTATGGTTAGGTTATGTTATGGTTAGGTTAGGTTAAGGTTATGTTACAGGAAGGTTATGGTTAGATTAGATTAAGGTTATGTTACAGGAAGGTTATGGTTAGGTTAGGTTAAAGTTATGTTACAGGAAGGTTATGGTTAGATTTGGTTAAGGTTATGTTACAGGAAGGTTATGGTTAGGTTAAGGTTATGTTACAGGAAGCGTATGGTTAGGTTAGGTTAAGGTTATGTTAAAGAAGGTTATGGTGAGGTTAGGTTAGGTTAAGGTTATGTTACAGGAAGGTTATGGTTAGGTTAGGTTAAGGTTATGTTACAGGAAGGTTATGGTTAGGTTAGGTTAAGGTTAGGTTAGGTTAAGGTTATGTTACAGGAAGGTTATGGTTAGGTTAGGTTATGGTTATGTTACAGGAGGGTTATGGTGAGGTTAGGTGAAGGGAGATTTCCTCTTGAGGGATTTTATTCTGGACTTCTTTCTATCTCATGTTTAGTCCCATTGCTTTTGATATTTTAAGACGTTCACCCCATTAGTTTTTTCCTGGCGACCGATAGCGAGCCTATAATTTAAGAGGAACCGGCCGGGACATTTTTCTTCCCAAAAATGTACAAATTTATCTTGAAAGGGGTGTAAAGGGGGTGTAATTTTTAGACTGATGGAATTCTAGGGAACAAACTAAAAACCTCCCTTTAAGGTTATGTCACAGGAAGGTTATAGGGAGGTTAGGTTAATTACAAATAGATGTGGTCGAGTCGATTATGAATGAACTGAAATGAGAGTTGCTGAAATATATTATCAGCAACACAACCGTAATATTGAAAGTATCACATTAAATACTAATGTTTGTGTTTGTGGTGTAAAAGAAATATCTAATAAATACAAACAAATAACTGAACCCCCCGCCCTGCTCGACACGCGCACACGCACACGCGCGCACACACACACACACACACACACACACACACACACACACACACACACATTTCATTGAAGGGGTTATAATCCACATATAATTTGTATTAATCAATTCAGTACATCTCTTTAAATTAAGGGGAGATTTCCACTTGAGGGATTTTTTTCTTGACCCCTTTCTCCCTCATGTTTAGCCCCATTGCTTTTGAGATTTTAAGATGTTCGCCCCATTAGTTTGGCGATTTTAAGAAGTTTCATCCCATTGATGTCACTTTTAAGACCTTTCGTGCCATTTAGGTGTCGATTTTTTCCTGGCGAGCGATAGCGAGCCTGTAATTTAAGAGGAACCGGCCTTTGGCCGGTACATTTTTCTACCGAAAAATTTACAAATTTATTTTGAAAGGGGGTCAAGGGGGTGTAATTTCAAGCTTGATGGAAGTCTAGGAAACACACTAGAAATCTCCCCTTAAGTGTATCTCCATTCCTTTCCAGTTTATAGGTAACTCTTGGTTAAAACTGTAATATAATTTTGTTGGCAACCCGTGGTGAACACACATTTACCCTGTAAAGGATAATTGGGACCTAGACATTATTATTTACAGGTTCAATATTATACAGTAAGGATGTCATTGTACTTCCATTGGGCTATTATTAATATAGTGTATTCATTTTAACAAAGGTGTGTCGGAGTAAAAATATGTAATATATATACTATATATATATAAAAAATGTAATATATATATTTTTACACCTTCGATTTTGTTAGGTCTTCCTTAAGGGGAGGTATTTAGTTCGTTCCCTAAACCTCCATCAAGCTTAAAATTATACCCCCTTGAGTCCCTTTCAAGATAAATTTATAAATTTTTCGGTAGAAAAATGTCCCGGCTGAAAGCCGGTTCCTCTTAAATTACAGGCTCGCTATCGCTCGCCAGGATAAAATCGACACCTAAATAGCACGAAAGGTCTTAAAATTGACAGGAATGGGTTGAAAGTTCTTAAAATCGTCAAAATAGTGGGGCGAACGTATTAACATTAGGAAAACAATGGGGCTAAACATGAGGGAGCAAGGAGTCCAGAAAAAAATCCCTCCAGTGGAGACCTCCCTCTTAAGCTGCCTAAAGTTGTATAAGCATGCCGTAGTGTATAGAGACCAGCAGACACTATTATAAAGTTGTATAAGCATGCCGTAGTGTATAGAGACCAGCAGACACTATTATAAAGTTGTATAAGCATGCCGTAGTGTATAGAGACCAGCAGACACTATTATAAAGTTGTATAAGCATGCCGTAGTGTATAGAGACCAGCAGACACTATTATAAAGTTGTATAAGCATGCCGTAGTGTATAGAGACCAGCAGACACTATTATAAAGTTGTATAAGCATGCCGTAGTGTATAGAGACCAGCAGACACTATTATAAAGTTGTATAAGCATGCCGTAGTGTATAGAGACCAGCAGACACTATTATAAAGTTGTATAAGCATGCCGTAGTGTATAGAGACCAGCAGACACTATTATAAAGTTGTATAAGCATGCCGTAGTGTATAGAGACCAGCAGACACTATTATAAAGTTGTATAAGCATGCCGTAGTGTATAGAGACCAGCAGACACTATTATAAAGTTGTATAAGCATGCCGTAGTGTATAGAGACCAGCAGACACTATTATAAAGTTGTATAAGCATGCCGTAGTGTATAGAGACCAGCAGACACTATTATAAAGTTGTATAAGCATGCCGTAGTGTATAGAGACCAGCAGACACTATTATAAAGTTGTATAAGCATGCCGTAGTGTATAGAGACCAGCAGACACTATTATAAAGTTGTATAAGCATGCCGTAGTGTATAGAGACCAGCAGACACTATTATAAAGTTGTATAAGCATGCCGTAGTGTATAGAGACCAGCAGACACTATTATAAAGTTGTATAAGCATGCCGTAGTGTATAGAGACCAGCAGACACTATTATAACCCAAACCCTAAACCAAGTTCTCCCTCCTAAAATGATGGTTATAAACTATTATTTCCCCTGGTCATAAAACCACAGCATACACCTGTTGCGCTGGAGCCATGATGGTCTTTAATTATACCTATGTACATTAATAATTGGTGCAACATAAAACACATATATATAATTAATCCGTTCACAACGAGGACACCTTTTATCTTGTCTATTATTAGTAGATTTTATTCAGCAAAGTAGGGGCCTGTGAAACTCTTAAGGGGAGGTTTTTAGTGTGTTTCCTAGACTTCCATCAAGCTTGAAATTACACCCCCTTGACCCCTTTTCAAGATAAATTTGTAAATTTTTCGGTAGAAAAATGTCCCGGCCGAAGGCCGGTTCCTCTTAAATTACAGGCTCGCTATCGCTCGCCAGGAAAAAATCGACACCTAAATGGGACGAAAGGTCTTAAAAGTGACATAAATGGGGTGAAACTTCTTAAAATCGCCAAACTAATGGGGCAAACGTCTTAAAATCTCAAAAGCAATGGGGCTAGACATGAGAGAGAAAGGGGTCCAGAAAAAAGTCCCTCAAGTGGAAATCTCCCCTTAAGGGTTTCTTATATGTTATTTACTTCTGGTTCGTAGACGTTGCTCATAGGCTCAATCAATTATTCGCCTAGTGGAATTTTCTTAAACCATATACTACATGACACTATAACATTGAAGAGTATAAAGTTCCTTAGTGTATGTATAGTAACTTGAAAACATTATGAGCGACATATAAATATAGTGTTCTCTCTGAAATAATGATTAGGCTAGCTCTAATCTGATATAAACTGCGCCGTGTTGGTTTTTACGAAGCCATGATAAACAAATTATCCTTCTATACAATTAACGTTTTCAGTACTATCCCGTTTTTTCCTTGTCTCGACTATCATTAGTTTAGTTTTGTCAGCTTTGGAATGTAGGTGACAAAGGTGGTTGTTGTTGTTGTTGTTGTTGGCAGCTTGGGGAACAACAACAAAGGTGACGAAGGTTTTAATAGTATGTTATAAATTGGACAAAATCGTCTTATGATAAGTTCAAATAAAATGTATATGACACCACTCTATTGAAGAGGTTAAAGTTTCCTAATATATTTTAATGATCATGCATAGTCAGGAATACTTCTCATGAAATTATGCAAATAGGTAATCCCCCGGTCTAAACTGCAACCCAAGCCATGATGGACACACATTATCCTTATAACCAATAATGGAGACATAGACAATATTAATTAAGGGGGCCCACCTCGCTTTTTTTCTCTTGCTCTCCCTCTCTCTTTGGCTTGTATCCATTCGGCCCCATTCAGCCTACTGTGTTAAGGCTTTTACCCCCATCCAGGTGTCAATATTTTCCTGGCGAGCGGTAGCGAGCCAGCATATATGTATTTTTGTTTTGACAGCAAGCTAAATTTGTAAATTTTTCGATAGAAAAATTTCTCCGGCAAAGCCGGATTTCTCCATACATTGCTGGCTCGCTGTCGCTCGCCAGAAAGAAATCGACACCTGGATGTGGATAAAAGTCTTAAAACAGTTGGCTGAATGGGGCCGAATGGATACAAGCCAGAGAAAGAGAGAAAATGAGAGAAAGAGAAAACAAACAGGTGACCCCCCTTAAAGGGTTCCCGGGGCCTTGGACATTCGTGTTTGCTCAGAAAAAATATCACTGCATATTTTTCTAGGCGTACCGGTAATTCCATCCCCACCGCACACACAGTTTCCGAAATGGCATAATTACCCCTAATTACCAGTATATAAATGGAACCGTAACGCGTGTACAGTCGACCAAATAAGTGATGTCGTTGCACCAAGTATATTTCGATCAATAATTGGTATCGGCAATATCTAAGCTTCATTTCTTCATATCGAGTGAAATATACAAACATGTTCCTACACTTACTGACCCTATTCGACATCTGACTGACATTAATACAGCACAGAACAAGCCAAACGTAATGACAGCTGAGACATGACTTATTAGCGCCACTGTACAGTCTGCTAAATAAGTGATGGCGTTGCACCAAGTATATTTCGATGATCAATTATTGGTAGCAGCACTATCTAAGCAGTAATTGATCGTTTCGAGTGAGATACACAAGCATGTTCCGATCTGTACACACCCTATTCAACATCTGACAGACATTAACCTCTTCCGTACCGGCGACGTCTTTTTAATTACATTCTAGCCGTATTTAGACTATTCTATTCAGTTTAAAAAAATACATCAAGCAAGCAACAGGCTTCGGAATATCTCACTAAACCCTTTTTACTACCACATATGTTTCTTACACGGCACACAATCGTCTAAATATAGCTACAATAGAACTAAATAGACGTCGCCGGTACAAAAGGGGTTAAATACGGCACACAGCCAGCCAAACGGCATGGCAGCGGCAACACGACCTATTTGGCCAACTGTACAGAACGGTCAAGGAAATCATGTAACCACTCTATTTCAGATTCGTTCTTTTTGACCTGTAATAATGTCTGCCGGATGTTGGGGGGGTAGACAAGTGTTTGAAGAGGGCCCACCTCGCTTTTTTTTTCTCTTTCTCTCCCTCTCTCTTTGGCTTGTATCCATTCGGCCCCATTCAGCCTACCGGTACTGTTTTAAGACGTTTACCCCCATCCAGGTTTCAATATTTTCCTAGCGAGCGGTAGCGAGCCTGCATCTATGTATTTCTGTTTTGACAGCCAGCTAAATTTGTACGAAAAATGTCTCCGGCGAAGCCGGAATTCTCCATACAATGCTGGCTCGCTATCGCTCGCCAGGAAGAAATCAACACCTGGATGGGGATAAAAGTCTTAAAACAGTTGGCTGAATGGAGCCTAATGGATACAAGCCAGAGAAAGAGAGAAAAGGAGAAAAAGAGAAAACAAAGCAGGTGACCCGCCTTAAATGATTCCCTAACGATAACTAGAACTAAATGTCTTCTAATAAGTGTTTCTAGTGTGTGTGTATGAATGTATAGTCTAATAACTATAATATGGTCAGGCATTTTCATCCCCTAACCTCTGTAACTCAAAAAGGGCTAGAGCCAATGGGCTGTAAATGTCCACAACGCTTTAACCCCTTTGTGTACCGGCGACGTCTTGGGCAGTATATTCTGGCAACTGTTAGTCGATTTTATGCAACTTAGGAAGGACGTATGCACATTAAAACCCTGCAGACTATCTCAAGTAATCCTTTTAGCAACCATATGTCCTTCCTGAGCTTCATAAAATCGTCTCAGTGTAGCTGAACGGAAATTAAAATGACGTCATCGGTACGGAACGGGTTAATGGCTGACGCTTCCCAAATGGTAGAAATATTAGCTCGATCACTCAATTAATTTACAATTATATAGGTTATTGGTCAAGATTTCTGACCTAATTATAATTAATACACATTATTTATTTGCTTATTTGTATATTTGATTTTTATCATTTGTTTAGTTTCCTCCCTAGACCACCATCAAGCTTACAAAAAATCCACCTTCCAAGACCCTCCTTCAAGATAAATTTGTACATTTTTTAGATTAGAGAGTTTTCACCCCCTTTCATACCTATATAGAGGTATTTCCGAAGGTTAGTAAAACCACCTCGCAGTAGCAAAGAAAGACAAATGTGAACATGACGCCATTGCAATACAGAGGTCAAGAAAATCCTACATAAATGAAATACTGTAATTGACAAACCTTTCATTAATAACTCCCATAATGATGAATCCTACATTAATTAATCCTGTATGTATAAGCCCTAGAGCCCTTTATGTATATTAAAGGGGGTCACCTGCTTTTTTGCTCTTTCTCTCCTTTTCTCTCTTTCTCTGGCTTGTATCCATTCGGCCCGATTAAGCCTTCTGTTTTAGGACGTTTATCCCCATTCAAGTGTCGATTTCTTCCTGGCGAGCGAAAGCGAGCCAGCATTGTATGGAGAAATCCGGCTTCGCCGGAGAAATTTTTCTATCGAAAAATGTAAAAATTTAGCCTGCTGTCAATTTTTTTTTTTTTAAATATACGGGCTCGCTACCGCTCGACCAGGAAAAACCGACACCTGGATGGGGTGAAACGTCTAAAATCAGTAGGCTGAATGGGGCCGAATGGATACAACCCAGAGAAAGTGTGAGAAAGAGAGAAAAAAAATAAGGTGGGCCCCCTTAATAAGCCTACATTAATATATATATAACACCTGTACTCCCTCCCACTAGTCACCCGCGGATATACTGTACTCCCTCCCACTAGTCACCCGCGGATATACTGTACTCCCTCCCACTAGTCACCCGCGGATATACTGTACTCCCTCCCACTAGTCACCTGCGGATATACTGTACTCCCTCCCACTAGTCACCCGCGGATATACTGTACTCCCTCCCACTAGTCACCCGCGGATATACTGTACTCCCTCCCACTAGCCACCCGCGGATATACTGTACTCCCTCCCACTAGTCACCCACGGATATACTGTACTCCCTCCCACTAGTCACCCGCGGATATACTGTACTCCCTCCCACTAGTCACCCGCGGATATACTGTACTCCCTCCCACTAGCCACCCACGGATATACTGTACTCCCTCCCACTAGTCACCCGCGGATATTCTGTACTCCCTTCCACTAGTCACCCGCGGATATACTGTACTCGCTTCCACTAGTCACCCGCGGATATACTGTACTCCCTCCCACTAGTCACCCACGGATATACTGTACTCCCTCCCACTAGCCACCCGCGGATATACTGTACTCCCTCCCACTAGTCACCCACGGATATACTGTACTCCCTCCCACTAGTCACCCGCGGATATACTGTACTCCCTCCCACTAGTCACCCGCGGATATACTGTACTCCCTCCCACTAGCCACCCACGGATATACTGTACTCCCTCCCACTAGTCACCCGCGGATATACTGTACTCCCTTCCACTAGTCACCCGCGGATATACTGTACTCCCTTCCACTAGTCACCCGCGGATATACTGTACTCCCTCCCACTAGTCACCCACGGATATACTGTACTCCCTCCCAATAGCCACCCGCGGATATACTGTACTCCCTCCCACTAGTCACCCGAGGATATACTGTACTCCCTCCCACTAGTCACCCGCGGATATACTGTACTCCCTCCCATTAGTCACCCGCGGATATACTGTACTCCCTCCCACTAGCCACCAGCGGATATACTGTACTCCCTCCCACTAGTCACCCGCGGATATACTGTACTCCCTCCCACTAGCCACCCACGGATATACTGTACTCCCTCCCACTAGCCACCCGCGGATATACTGTACTCCCTCCCACTAGTCACCCGCGGATATACTGCACTCCATCCCACTAGTCACCCGCGGATATACTGTACTCCCTCCCACTAGTCACCCGCGGATATACTGTACTCCCTCCCACTAGTCACCCGCGGATATACTGTACTCCCTCCCACTAGTCGCCCGCGGATATACTGTACTCCCTCCCACTAGTCACCCGCGGATATACTGTACTCCCTCCCACTAGTCACCCGCGGATATACTGTACTCCCTCCCACTAGTCACCCGCGGATATACTGTACTCCCTCCCACTAGTCACCCGCGGATATACTGTACTCCCTCCCACTAGTCACCCGCGGATATACTGTACTCCCTCCCACTAGCCACCCGCGGATATACTGTACTCGCTTCCACTAGTCACCCGCGGATATACTGTACTCCCTCCCACTAGTCACCCACGGATATACTGTACTCCCTCCCACTAGCCACCCGCGGATATACTGTACTCCCTCCCACTAGTCACCCACGGATATACTGTACTCCCTCCCACTAGTCACCCGCGGATATACTGTACTCCCTCCCACTAGTCACCCGCGGATATACTGTACTCCCTCCCACTAGCCACCCACGGATATACTGTACTCCCTCCCACTAGTCACCCGCGGATATACTGTACTCCCTTCCACTAGTCACCCGCGGATATACTGTACTCCCTTCCACTAGTCACCCGCGGATATACTGTACTCCCTCCCACTAGTCACCCACGGATATACTGTACTCCCTCCCACTAGCCACCCGCGGATATACTGTACTCCCTCCCACTAGTCACCCGAGGATATACTGTACTCCCTCCCACTAGTCACCCGCGGATATACTGTACTCCCTCCCACTAGTCACCCGCGGATATACTGTACTCCCTCCCACTAGCCACCCGCGGATATACTGTACTCCCTCCCACTAGTCACCCGCGGATATACTGTACTCCCTCCCACCAGCCACCCACGGATATACTGTACTCCCTCCCACTAGCCACCCGCGGATATACTGTACTCCCTCCCACTAGTCACCCGCGGATATACTGCACTCCATCCCACTAGTCACCCGCGGATATACTGTACTCCCTCCCACTAGTCACCCGCGGATATACTGTACTCCCTCCCACTAGTCACCCGCAGATATACTGTACTCCCTCCCACTAGTCACCCGCGGATATACTGTACTCCCTCCCACTAGTCACCCGCGGATATACTGTACTCCCTCCCACTAGTCACCCGCGGATATACTGTACTCCCTCCCACTAGTCACCCGCGGATATACTGTACTCCCTCCCACTAGTCACCCGCGGATATACTGTACTCCCTCCCACTAGTCACCCGCGGATATACTGTACTCCCTCCCACTAGTCACCCGCGGATATACTGTACTCCCTCCCACTAGTCACCCGCGGATATACTGTACTCCCTCCCACTAGTCACCCGCGGATATACTGTACTCCCTCCCACTAGTCACCCGCGGATATACTGTACTCCCTCCCACTAGTCACCCGCGGATATACTGTACTTATAAATATTTTGCTTTTAGTTCAACATTAATTACACGTTATATAAAATTAATGAGAGTTTTTAATAATAATAATGATGCCGTGAGGTTTTGGGAAATACGTGTAATATTTGCCGGCATAAAGGTTTGTGTGTATGCAAGGATGTACAGTCGCGCTAATAAGTGATGTCTCGCCACCAAGTTATGTTTTGATCAATAATTGGTATCAGCAATATCTAAGCTTCGTCTTCATATGGAGTGAAATATACAACCATGTTTCTACACTTACCCACCCTATTCAACATCTGACAGACATTAATACAACACAGAGCAAGCCAAACGTAATGACAGCTGGGACATGACTTATTAGCGCGACCGTACACTCGGCAACTCAAACTCTAAAACATGTCAATCATGACATCCTGAGTCAACACCTTACACACACACACACACAGCCACACACATACACACATACCACACAGCCACACACACACACAGCCACACACACACACACACACACACACAAACACACACACACACACACACACACACACACACACACACACACACACACACACACAGAGACTACACAAGCATCTTTGAGACGGGTTAGACAAGCATCTTAACCCCTTCAGCCCCATGACTCCTCTTTACCTTTGATTCTGGCCTAAAAGTAGATGGTATTATGCAGCTTAAGGGGAGATATCCACTTGAGGGATTTTTTTCTTGACTCCTTTCTCCCTCATGTTTAGCCCCATCGTTTTCCTAATGTTAAGACGTTCGCCCCATTATTTTGACGATTTTAAGAACTTTCAACCCATTTCTGTCAATTTTAAGACATTTCGTGCCATTTAGGTGTCGATTTTATCCTGGCGAGCGATAGCGAGCCTGTAATTTAAGAGGAACCGGCTTTCAGCCGGGACATTTTTCTACCGAAAAATGTACAAATTTATCTTGAAAGGGACTCAAGGGGGTATAATTTTAAGCTTAATGGAGGTCTAGGGAACAAAGTAAATACCTCCCCTTAATTAGAAGGACCTATGTTACTATAAGAGGGTTTATTGAGATGGTATTCACCCATTTGAGTCGTAGAGGTAGATTACATACTATAGAGTATAGACAAGCTTCCAATGATAACAAGAATATGATGGGAATTACGTAATGGGGTTAAGGGGGGTGACCTGCTTTTTGTTATTTCTGTCCTTTTCTCGCTTTCTCTGGCTTGTATCCATTCGGCCCCATTCAGCCAATTATTTTAAGACGTTTATCCCCATCTAGGTGTCGATTTATTCCTGGCGAGCGATAGCGAGCCGGCATTATATGAAGAAATCCGGCTTCGCCGGAGACATTTTTCTATCGAAAAATGTACAAATTTAGCCTGATGTCAAACACAAATAAAAAATATGCTGGCTCGCTACCGCTCACCAGTAAAAAAATTGACACCTGGATGGGGATAAACGTCTTAAAACAGTAGGCTGAATGGGGCCAAATGGATACAAGCCAGAGAAAGATGGAAAAGGACAGAACAAAAGCAGGTCACCCCCCTTAAGACAGTGCATTCAGGTCACAAGAATGCGTACCCCTGCCTACCAACGCAATAGGTCACAAGAATGCGTACCCCTGCCTACCAACGCAATAGGTCACAAGAATGCGTACCCCTGCCAACCAACGCAATAGGTCACAAGAATGCGTACCCCTGCCTACCAACGCAATAGGTCACAATAATGCGTACTCCTGCCTACCAACGCAATAGGTCACAATAATGCGTACTCCTGCCTACCAAC